>WAAG01000507.1:28404-30904 GCA_013390105.1 Tichodroma muraria
AAAGGTTACAAAAGGAATAGCACCGGTTTACGGAGCCAAAATAAAGAAGGAAGGGAAAATCCAGATGGGAGTAGCAAGAAACCTGGAGAAATCCATTGATGAGTACATAGGAATAAGAGGAAGACCAAGCAAAGCATTTGGTGTGCTCCTTGAGGGAAGCAGGGAGCCATTAACAAATGAGACTGAAGTGTTCAATGACTTTTTGCATTTGTTTTCAATTAAAAAGAAAAAAAAAATCAAAAATGAGCAGATGGTTTGCACGATTAATACCAGGAGAAAATGGATGAGATTTCAGCCTAGGAGATCTACAGACAGGGTCCTGGCTCTTTTAAAAGGCCTGATTGTTTTAATCTGAGGATACTTGAGGGGCTGGCTGCAGCACTTGCAGTCACACCAGCAGACACTTCGGAAAATCCACAGAGGCTGGGAGAGCTCCTGGATCTGGGAGGAGCACCCAGCCTCCACCTTTAGTAGAGGGGCTGTGGCTAAAGGAGAAAAGGAATCTGGGGAATGGTGGGGTTTGGGTTTCCTTTGGTTTATTCTGGATTTTTTATTGCAAGCACTTAGGTGGTACCAAGGAGGGTGTCCAAGGCCAGACTTGGAGCACCCTGGGACGGTGGGAGGTGTCCCTGCCCATGGCAGGGGGGTGGAACGGGATGATCTTCAAGGTCCCTTCCACCCAAACCACCTATGATTCTGTAAGGAAGGGTGCAGCAGCCATCGTGGGCCTGGCAAATTATGGGTTTATCAATTTCTTTTTTCCGTAAGTGAGAAGAGGAAGATGTTTTGATTTTCAGTAGGGCTTTGGACCTCCTCAGATGGTGGTCTTGGTGCTGAGGAGAGGAGTGGCTTGAGCTGGCACAGTCCTTAAGTTCTCAGGTGGGAGGGAATGGAGGTTCTCTACAGGGCGGAGTCTGTGTGAGAAATAATTCTTGTGCATTAATAAAACAGTGCAGGTGATGCAGCTGAAAACTGTCAGCTGTTCTCTAAAGGTCTTTATCAAGATTAATCAGCCAACAAGTCCAAGGCAGACAGCTTTGGGAGAAGACTTTCCAAAGGAATTTTTCCAGAGTCTAACTTTTCTGTAGTTTCTCCATTTACTTAATTGCTTGGGTTAGTGTCTTCTGCAGGTTAGTTGCATTTGATTTGGTTTTTATGATTTAGGTGACACATATTTGAATCAAAAATACGACTTTATGACTAGGCTAGAGTGCCATTTTGCATTTAATTTCCTAACTGCGAGGAAGTTAAAAAGTTTTAAGAAGTATTGGGGGAAAAAAAAATCAAGGAAGACAGTTTGGGAGAATTTAGTTTATTACAGTGCCAGCGATTACTTAACACGTACAAATTATGAAATGTATCTGGGAGTGTAGATAATGTATCTTAAAGCATCTCGTGTTTAGGTTCATGGAAAGCTCTACTTAAAATCAGAAATGCATGTTTTATGGTAGATTAGCACGTCCATCAGTGTGTAACCAGTTCACTTTCTGGAGTTACTATGCACAAATATCAGTAGTATATAATGCCATCATAAAGCAAAATGCATCCAGGTAGAATTACTGAGCCCATCATAAATAAATATGGTGCCTTTCTTCATCATCAGTATTGAAAGCCATGTGACTTCTTTATTGTCACAAGAAGAGGGAGATATTTAAAGCTTTAACAGTCTGAGATTTGGGTTCTTGGGTGTCCTTGGTTTGTCTGGAGTATCACTTCAGTAATACTTCTTATTTACTACCACAGCAGAGTTAAACACCTGTGTTGGCCCAAAGTTTTAAGGGATGCTGCAAAGAACATCTAAACCTCTATTAAAGAAACAATTAATTAAAATTTTTAATGAAAAAACAAGATTTTAATTGGGAAAACATTAGAAATAACGAGCAAGGAAGAGCAATGAACTAGATTAGGGAACATCTGCATTGCCACTCACCAACCTGCCTGGGTGACCTGCCCCCTCCTCAGCTGTGTGGCAGCAGGATGAGAAATAAATTATTTCTTAGAGTCACAGAATTCCAGGATGGTTTGAGCTGGAAAGACCTCAAAGCCCACCCATTCCCAGCCCTGCCATGGCAGGGACACCTCCCACTGTCCCAGGTGCTCCCAGCCCCAGGGTCCAGCCTGGCCTTGGGCACGGCCAGGGATCCAGGGGCAGCCCCAGCTGCTCTGGGCACCCTGGGCCAGGGCCTGCCCGCCCTGCCAGGGAACAATTCCTGCCCAAAATCCCACCCAGCCCTGCCCTCTGGCAGTGGGCCATTCCCTGGGTCCTGTCACTCTGCTCAGCATTCCTCTCCTCTGCTGCCCTCACAGTCATGATTCACCCCCTGGCTGGTTGGTTCAGTTTGCTAGTCAGAGAAAAAAGCACAAATCAGCCTAGCTTCCCTGCGTTTCCCCCAAATTTTATAGCTGTGATCTGATTTTCTGGTGGCTGCCAACCTATCAAGAGAATGCAGCGCTCCTCATCTCTTTGTAGGGGCGAAACGGAGTTTTCCATTCTGTCTCT
>WAAG01000507.1:35904-53404 GCA_013390105.1 Tichodroma muraria
TTAATTCAGACTAATTACACTGAGCCCTTCGCCTGCCGTAGGATAATAATGGCGGCAATTTAAAGTGATATTAAATGAGAATTAATAAAGGAATATTGAGTCACTTTGACTGCATTAAGCTGCGTGAAATGATTCCTTATCTCAATTTAACTTTCTGTCCGCAGTTTAATGATTGATAACCTTTGAATTTTTATAGAGGTAATCTAAAACAATATTTGATTGCTACGTTGAATTAATAACAACAAGCCCTTTTTCCTTGTTTATCAGCACATCGGGAGAGATGCTGCCTTTCACTTTAATGATGGTGATTTGTATAACCCTTCTGCTGGATACTGTGCTTAGTTTCTGCATTTAAATGATACTTTGACAGTATTTTAATTGGTTTTGCAAAAAATGCATATTTTCTGGGCAGTCCATACTTCTGTGTAACATGTGAGGTTTGTAAATTACTCCAAGAGAACGAAAGCAGGTTAAAAAAAAGGTACAAGCCAGCTTCAAGCGAAAATTGAAATTACCCTTACATTCTGAAAGGAAGATTGTTAATCATGATCTTTTAAAATCACCCCTGGAGAAGTGCATGGCAGAAGGAAACGCTGGTTTGAATGCTCCAGATCTGAACGTGCAGTGGCCTGGATTTACTCCCCAAAACTGCAGTTTCTGCCACCAGAAACTGTTGTTTCTGTTTCAGTTCGTGAGGCAGCATGTGCTGGGATAAAACCCTTCGGTGGGAGAGGGAACTTCTCAGAGGCATTTTTAACTCTAAAGGGGCCAAAAGGCAAAGAGACAGATTCTGGGTGCAAATCCACTTTATCTGTGCAGTTACTGCGTTTAAAAATGTTCAAGTTCTGGTCCTTTGTTGCAGCTCCTTGTGTCTCATGTCCCACCCCATTAGCACCCCAACCTCCTCCAAGCTGCAGAGCAATGCAGGAGGTCAGGACCTCGTGCTGAGCCCTTTTTTTATATCTATATAACAAATTGCTGGTATTGTTCATTAGTTTCTGCCTCCAAAATGCCACGTCAAGCCTCCCAAGGAGCCCAGCAGTGTCTCCTGGACAGCTTCTCACCATGGGCCAGCACGAGTTGCTGATGAAATTACAGGTGCAGGGAAATGCAGAATTAGAAATATATCTGATGTTGCAATACTTGTGAAGCTATAGCTTTGTTGATGACAGGACAATTCCGTTTTTGACAGTTTAATTTACTGTTGCCAGTGGACAAGAGCAAAAGGAGAATGTGGGGTTAGGCACCTGCCCCCTCGCGCTGTGTTTCACATGGTGGGTTGCAAAATCATGACTCCCTCAACCTGTCGTGCTCAAATGAGAAGGTTTTCAGCTGGGGAAATGGAATACATCAGTGCAGGTAATATTGCCTGACCTCATAAAACAAAAGGAAAAATTGCAGATTCTGACAGCCATTATGAATCTTGTATCAGCATCCGAATGGCTCCGAGCTGAGGCACGGTGCATGTTTGTAAATAGAAAAAAAAAAAAAAAAAAAAAGGGGGTACCGGAAACAAATTGCAACCGGGNATACAGATGTTTGTATTGCACCATTTGTGAAAAAAAAAAAAAAAAAAAAAAAAAAAGGGGGTTGCCGCATCGACTTGCAACACGGAGCAAAAAAATGACTTGTCGGTAATTCGTTGTGGGATGTTAAGGAGGCTGTTGGATTTCCTGGTTCTCTCCACAGCCAGAGTTTAGCCTGGAGCAGCAGGGAAATGCTGCTCACCGAGGTGGTCTCGGCTCGGCCACGGGCTGGGGCGGCTGGGAGGTGACAGGAGAGCCACCACACGGGGAGAGAAATGCATATTTTAGGCAAGCTGTGTTGGTTCAGAAATCCCCAAGCCTTTTTAATGGGCACGCCATAAAAGTGCACGCTCTCTTCCTCTTAAACCAGATAATTTTGATTGTGAAAGCCTGTGAGCTACAGTATTTTCTTGAAAAACATGGCAGGAGGGCTGGAACTACGTGATCTTTAATGTCTTTTCCAAGCCAAATCATTCTCTGATTCTATGAAAACCCAAAGTGTTACAGTGTCAGACTCGACACCCAATTACAATTTTATCTCTATTAAGAGAAGGAACTCTATTGAGTGCAGTTCTTTCCAATTTCGTGTTAAGGTTTCCTTTCCTCGTAATTTCTTGACTATTCATGTTTTTTTCTTATTTGATGGTGTACCTTCATCCATCTTGTTCTTCCTTGGGCTTCCTTGTGTTCTGGATTTCAGAAGGTTCTGAAATGAGCATTACTGAAGTGATTTGGTAAGGCAAGCAAATTAAGGATGGATCAGTCACTTCTTAGTTAGAAATTAGTTAGACTATTTGCATCCTTGAGATGCCTGGAATTCTTGCAGTCTTTTGCTGGTTGGGCTGTATTTGATAATAATATCCTGGGAAAAGTCTGTTAATCAGATTAATTTAATATGCTTTCAGTGACTATTTTTAAGTTTGAAATTCCGCTTTTCTCTAGTGGAAGTTTTCAACTTTATACGTTAAAATCTTCTCGATGACTCTTGAAGCAGCAAAGACTTCGCTGGAGGTGGGCTTTCAGTCATGCCTAGGTCAAGGTGCTTCTTCCTTTACCCTCAGAGGTGAGACTGTTTCTTTCCATGCTTTCCTGTGCCATAGAGAACCACTTTTAATCCACAACAACTAAATTTCATCTTCTGCATTGCCTCCCCTTCCAGATTTCCTTCAGCGGGGGTGATGGGTGCAGCTTTAATGCTGGGCGCCGCGCTGGACCACGCCGTAGCTTCATCTCTGGATGCTGGAGAGCCTTGCTCTGACTTTTTTCTCGGACTCCTTGGGGAGTAAAAGCTCTCTTTGCCTCGGCTAATTGGGCTGGTGTATGTGTGGGCAGGTTATCCTCTCACGCCGGCCCCGCACTGATATTTACCCAGGGCCCCTCCTCGCACGGAGCCCGGCGCTGCCGCGGCTCCCGGCGGCCCCGTGTTTGCTGGAACTCGAGTGCACTTGAATTAAATTGCAGCTCATGAATACCAGGAGAGTGCTGGGATGCTGAGGGGAAGGGTGGCTGGTGGGGCAGGCAGGGCCGCCAGGAGCCGGCAGCTCCCTGTGCTCATCCCCCAACCACGGGACAGGGAAATGAGGGAGTGAGGAGCGGTTTGGAGAGGTAAATAGGGGAAATGAGCCTGGCAAGTTAGATTTCAGTATTATTTTTTGCTTCTTGAACTGAAGATCTTAAAAGCATCTGAAATACTCTCTTTTTTCATTCGTGGGGGCTGTTTATTCAAGCGAGGTGAAATACCTCTGTTACATCATAGAATCACAGAATGTTTTGGGCTGGAAGGAACCTTAAACCCCATTCAGTGCCACCCTCTGCCCATGGGGTTCTTCCACTTCCTTCCCTTCCACTATCCCAGGGTGCTCCAAGCCCCATCCAGCCTGTCCTGGGACACTTCCAGGGACGGATGGGGCACCCAGGATTGATCACCTTCGTGGTCCTTTTCTGGACACACTCCAGCAGGCTCATAAATGAATTTAGATATGAATTTAAGTGACTTGAAGGACCTTTACCACTATGGAAAAAAAACCCTCAAACCAAAAATCCAAACCTGTGAAAGAAAATATGCATTTGGATCCAAGTATTTGAATACATATAAGGTGCTCAAATTCAGTGAGACACATGGTAGATTAGATGGAAAGGTTATCCAACAAAACTGAGCGCAGCCCCGAAAGATTGAAAAACATTGAATTGCAGAAGGGTGTAAAATGCGAGATTTCCTATTCAAATACTGATATTTTAGCCACCCAGGTATTAAAAATGTCACTCTAGTCTACAGCCAGCTCTGCCACCAACAGCAAACATGAACTTTCTACATCTGCTCAGAGGTGGCAACTCCAGATTCCCTCATTAATTTAAGCTGATGTGGCTTTTGAGGTAATTAAAGCACAAAGATGGTGATAAAAAGGAAGGATTAGGGTTGGAAATACCCTGTTATTAACTTGTGCCTGGATGTGGCTGCTCCTCAGGGCAGTCTCAAGTGAGAGTTGCCCATGGGCAAGCCCAGGCTTGGGGATCTCAACCAGCTTCGTGGTCACTGTGTGGGCATGGAGAAATCATGAAACTCAAATTATTGTGGAGAAGGAAAGCAGAAACGCGTTGGGGTTCTTGTAGGTTGAAAGACAATTAAACATAGAGAAGTCCACACTGTTACAGTGAGGGGGTAGGGAGGGCACCTGAAGGAGATGTGCAGAAACTGGTTGCAGTGACATGTTTGCAGCACATGGTCACATTTTTTTAGTGATGTTGTGGAAAATCTCTGCAGTTGTTCCTTCACGTAACACTGCTAATTGTAACAGGGCTGTGGCACTTTCTGTACTTGCAGCTGTTAATAAGTTGCTGTTCTGTGGATTATCATTTCATGTCTTCTGTTGGCACTGGGCAAGCCTCGGCTGTAAACACACTAAAGATTTTGAGCCGCTTTAGAAAGACGTTGCTTTTTTTTTGAAAAATATATAAACTCTGAGCGAAAAAGCTACTCCTAAAAAGCTTTTTCAGGGAGTGAAAAATCCTCTCTGGCCGATAGCGCTGGAGATTAAGGAAAGGCAAGGCATGCCTTTCCCCTTCCATCCCGTTTCACGTTACGGCGTGACTGTTGCTCTCCCTTTTAACGCCGAGATGGTTTCGCAAAGGCCACTTCGACTTTCTCGGCTTTTCAGTGCCTTTTGTGTGAGACTGTCAGCGCCCGAGCCCCGGCCATGACATGCACAGACCGGCTGGTTTTTCTCCTTCAGATCAGCGCCCCTGGACAGCTTCTCTTTCTCTGGCAGCCGCTTCAACCTGCTCTGTCTTGTCATCTTCGAGTTCAATATCTGCTGCTTTGAAGGAAAAAAAATGGGATGGGTTGGACCATTGTATTTGGTCTTTTGACCCTCCATGTTGCCCATGAGCAGTGAAGGATAACTTTTGACAAGCCATGTCAGATGTGACAGGCAATCTAGTTGGGTTGAGTGGAAATGTGCTGTACAAGTTTGAAGCCTTAGTTGGGGGCATTTTCCTGGTGTTCAGTGCATTTAAATTGACACCAGACCTCAGTGTTGTTCCGTGCAGAGCTCCGCGTTTCCAAAGCGTGCGGTTTTATCAGCGCAAATGAAAACCTTTCATATGCATTTTGCATCTCATTCCACCAATCCGAGGCAATATAGCCCTTCCCAGGGTTCGTTTTCCATCCCTCAGGAACGCACATTAAATTTAGTTTTCATCTACGAGGATGTTCAATTTTTATTTTCGTGTAGGAGGTTATGTTTTACTGTTCCGTGGATTTCTGTCTTTCCGTGGGTCACCTGAGTGTGATGTGATAGCACAACTCCATGCACATCGTTGTGCTAGAAGTTGCTGAATATTGCAAATTATTCAAAAAGCATTAAGGGAACCTTGCTAAGCTTCAAAGTGCTTTTATTTCCAATTAATTATTCAGAAATGTTGATAGTAGAACCTTTGTGGGAAGCACATTTTCTGCGCCGTTACATAGGCTGCAGTAAAGATCTGTTTTTATTGTATCCCTTCATTAATGGGTTGTGATATGCAGTCCCTCTTTTATTTGAATTAATTCTCATTATGGATGAGAAAAGCTGGCAGATAACATCCTCCCTGCTAGCCAGCAGTGGTGGTCTGGCTTACTCTGAGTTTCCTGGCTCTAACCTACTGCGAGCATCCCGAGTGCTGATCCTGTGCTGCCAACAGCTTCTCCAGGGCAGATCTCCTCTTACCCTGCTTGGATCAGCGCAGGGCTCTGTTCAGCCCAGGGCTCTGAAGGGCAGCAGCCAGAAATCACAAGAAATTCCCTTTGTGATATCCCAGCCCACCACAGCCTGGGCTCCCAAGCGGTGCCGTCGTTTCCATCGCTGCTGCCTTTCTGGTCCCCTCACTGGTGTCACGGAATCCCAGAATGGTTCGGGTCGGGAGGGACCTCAAAGCCCAACCTAGTCCATCCCCCTGCCATGGCAGGGACACCTGCCACTGTCCCAGGTGCTCCCAGCCCCAGTGTCCAGCCTGGCCTTGGGCACTGCCAGGGATCCAGGGGCAGCCCCAGCTGCTCTGGGCACCCTGGGCCGGGGCCTGCCCGCCCTCCCAGGGAGCAATTCCTGCCCAAAATCCCATCTAAACCTCATGTCTTCAGTTGTGTGGAAAAACCATCTCCCTCCATCCTTGGCTCCATGTCAACTTGTGAGTCGTTTAGGAGACATGAAATTTGAAGTGGTTTAAGGACATTATTATTATTAATACTATTATTATTATTATTACTGTTATTAATTTCATTGTCTGTGTGAGTAGTTTATATTTGCCTTTAAGCTCCCTTGCAATCCAAAGCAGTCTCGGATTCTGTGTTTGTAGTTTTGCTTCTGTATTTGAGATGGAACGAAACATAAAACTGGGAAGAGCACTTCTGTGCTGGTACAGGGCCTTCCAGTCTTGCCAACAAGGTGTTACTTTTGGCTGATGGTTATTTGTCCCCAAATATTACTGATTTGTTTATTTCTTTCTTCCTAGTAGATGTGATTTTCCTCATAAACCATTCCCGTGTGAATTAAAACCAAATTCAACTGCTGGGTCAGTTAAGTCTTTAAAAGAAAACAAAAAAAAAATAAAAAAAAGACACAGAGCAAGCAGTTGGCAATAAACTTGTCCATTTTGGCACCTGGAATAAAAACAGTAACATAACAGTACCTTTATATAGCACATAAAAATATAATTCAGGATAAGAATTCAGAGGTCACGGCAAATGGTTACCTAAATAGCTCTAGGGAGTTAAAGTAGTTTGCTTATACAAAGATAAGGTGATATTTTATGCAGAAAGCCTATGTGTGGTTCCAAAGCCTGATGGTTTTATACGCAGTAAAACAACTTTGAAAACAATGTGCAGAAAAAGTTAGAGAAAATAATTTTTACAGATTGTAAACCATAGACATCGAAACTTGGGAGGTGATTCCGCTCCACTTAAAAATGTCCATCAGCCTTGGCTTTAATTACTGCATTGTGGCTGGATTGTTTCTGATCTACGGCTTCCTTCATTTCTTTGGCCACACATTGTTGTAAACCCAAAAATGAGGTTTCTTGGACATGGAGGACTTGTGGCAGAGCATTTTGAAGGTGTAAAATCTGCAGGGGCTGGAGTTACTCTCCCAGCATTTGCATTTGGCTGCCAGATCGAGGCTCCTCGGGGTCCTCCCTACCCAGGGCTGTGTCTACAGCTCCAGGCCCTGTTAACTGGACATGAACTTCAGAGTCCTCCAAACAGGCTCCTCCAGCTCCTCACCACCTTCCAGGAGAGGTTGTCCATGGGATGGAGAAAAGCTCAGGGGTCCTGGGGGGGTTCTGTGGCCATTCTTTCAGGGACAGCAATCTTTGCCATGTCTTGGCTTGCAAAGCTATTGAAAGTTCTTACAAATCATAGAATCCCACACACGGCAGGATTGGGGGGACCTTACACTCACCTCACTCCATGTCCCTGCCATGGGACACCTTCCACTAGACAAGGCTGCTCCAAGCAAATGTGTGGTTATATACAGAATATGGGTATATTAAATTAAAATAACCTTTGCAATTAACAGGCAGCGTTAAGGGACTTGGGACAAGGGATGCAGGGACAGGACCCAGGGAATGGCTTCCCAGTCCAGAGGGCAGGGCTGGGTGGGATTTTGGGCAGGAATTGTTCCCTGGCAGGGTGGGCAGGCCCTGGCCCAGGATGCCCAGAGCAGCTGGGGCTGCCCCTGGATCCCTGGCAGTGCCCAAGGCCAGGCTGGACCCTGGGGCTGGGAGCACCTGGGACAGTGGGAGGTGTCCCTGCCATGGCAGGGGTGGCGCTGGGTGGGATTTAAGGTCCCTCCCAACTCGAACCATTCTGAAATTATATGATTTGAAGTCATTTGTTCCATATTTTGACACGGTTTTCCTTGACCCTGTGGATTTCATATCAAAATTGATGTTTGCAAACACACTTGAGAGCCAACACTAGGAGCAAACCAGCAAGAAAAGCCCTCACCAAAAGCAAAGGCCATTGATTTTGCAGAGGGCTGGGCTTTGCAGTAGGAGATCCAACAGTGTTTTCTTCTTTCAGCTCTAAAAGTGTCAATTTTGATCTGGAAGCTTAATTTCTTTCATCAAGGAGTTAAGCACTCTGTTAAATTCTGTGAGAACATATTTAAACATACTGAAAGATGTACCCAGTACATTCCCCCTAACGCCCATAATAATGTGGCCGTCCAGGGCTTCGGGCATTGGGGCTTTTCATTTACATTGGCTGACCTCAGATTGGATGTAAGTTTTTATATATCCAAATTAATGCATTTGTTCTCCATCCGTAGAGGGACCCTGGTGAGCAGGGCTTGGCCGTGGTCTCCAGCTGCAGGCAGATGTTGCTGGTGGTGGGAAGGTGCTTTCGTGTGCCACTCTCATGGGTGCGGGTGGGGAGGATCTGCCTGGGGGAAATTCTGCTTCACATTCCGGTCCAGGTCCAGCCCTTCAGCTGGTGGAACCACTGAACATAGAGTAAGTGCTTTTCCTTGCTCGATGAAAGTATTTCTGTTTGACAGATGGCAGAGAAACACAGACCAAAGCTGCCTTTCCCAGCTCCTTGCCCCAGTTAAATCTGCCATGAGGTAACTTTTAAAAAGAGAAGTCTTGGGAGACCTTGGCTTCTTTGTTTCTCCTTGGCTGTTTGTGTAGAGGAGAGGACAAGACTGTGGACTTCCACAGCTGGAATCGGGGTTCACATATTTGTGTGGTTTGCTCAATCCTTGGCCACCTTGTCATGTCCTCCTTTAGCCATCTTGGATTAGTTTTTCTACTCATGTAGACTTCTTCATTGGGTAAAACTATAGAATCCTACAGCAGTTATGGTTGGGAATGACCTCTAAGATCATCAGGTTTGACTGTCAACCAGCACCATGGTCACCATTAAAACATTTGTGAACACTTCCAGGGATGGTGACTCCACCACTTCCCTGGCCAGCCAGTGCCATTGATTTACAACCCTTTCCATGAAAAAAACTTCCCCTAATATCTCATCTAAACCACTAAGCATCCTTCCTAACGTGTCAGAAGTTCAGGCACACCAGTTCCTGAGCAGGATGGATATTGTATTTGACAAAATAACATCCTTGCATTATTACTTGATCCTTATGTTCTGCAGCTGCAAAACAACGTGGGAATTTCACCATGGAAAGGGAGGTCAGGCCTTGGCAGGGGCTGCCCAGAGAGGTTTGGAGTCCCCACCCCTGGAGGTGTCCAAGGAGCTGCTGGAGGTGGCACTCGGTGCTCTGTGTGACAAGGTGGGGACAAGGCACAGCTTGGACTCGATGATCCTGGAGGTCTCTTCCATCCTAAATGATCCTGTGCTTCTGTTCTATAGCTCTGTGAAATAAATTCCCTTTAATTCAGGCAGGTTATTTCTAGCTGCTGCTGTGTCCCTCCTTTTCCCACCCCAGCTGTGCCCCTGCTCCCAAGCCACCGAGGAGCAGCTTGTCCTGTTCCTGCAGCAGCTCAGGTACTGGTGCCACGGGGCCCTGGAGGCTCCCCCAGCACTTGTCACCTCGTGTTGGGGACCACACTAAGGCTGGGGACAGAGGTTGCAGCACCAGGATCTCACCCAGAAGAGGCCTCTCCTAACACCCCCTCCCTGGGCATTAGCTGTGCTCCCTGCTTTGGCTCTTGTATAAATATCTGCTGCATTTCCACCAGGAGTTATTGCTGTTATATATTTTACAGACACTTTACTGTCATCTAAGTGGTTTATTTTATTCCCACAGCTAGGAGAAAACTACAAAAGGAATTTTGTAATCTGAATGTGATTGTGGGCAGAGAGTAATGTTTTGAAAAGGAGCTGAGAGTAAATTATATCAGTGCTTTATTGTGTTTAAGGAGACTTTTCTATTGTGCTAGGAGTTAACATTAGTTCTCAAAGTTATTAACTGGATGTGGTTTTATTATGACTGTGTGTTTTGTCAATATATGGCTTTTTTTGTTAGGCTTTTCGGTGCCAGTTCGGCTGCAACTTTGGCACCCTCCAAGTTTAAATATGTAAACTCAGCTGGTGTTGAAAGTTTGTTTAGGTTTAACTCCCTCTCCCATGCAGCAGAGAAAGTAACCCTTTTTTTATCCCTGCTAGGCTATTTATAGAGGGGCTTTCTCCAGGCAGGCTGCCTTACTCCGGGTTGTTTTGACAAATCCTGCTTGGAGAATCAGACTGCAGATATTTGGAGGTGGCTTTTGGTGGAGATGGAAGTTGTGTGGCTGAGGTGACCTCTCAGGCTGCCTCCCAGTGGGTTTTTGGCAGGAGCTTTGATTTTTCACACTGGAAGTGTGCTTGGAGCCCGTGGTGCCACCAAAAACACTTGGCACCACCACCAGCCTGAAGCTCCTCTTCCAAATGCCCCAAAGAACACATTTAAATAATATATGTAGAATCACAGAATATTTGGGGTTGGAAGGGACCTTAAAACTTATCTCATTGCATGGGCAGGGACACACTGTACGTTATATATTAATTGCCAGCACATTGTGTGTCTGGATTTTCAGGGTTTTCCTACTTTTGAAGAAGATATTAAAGTCTCTACCTCTGAAGAAAAATAAACAGCTTTAAAAAGGATGGGCTTTGAAAAAAAAAAATTAAAACCTCAAATCCAGGCATCAGAATAATGCTACAGAGAAGTGTTTGAGGTTGGATGGGGCTTGGAGCAGCCTGGTCTGGTGGAAGCTGTCCCTGCCCGTGGCAGGGGGTGGCACTGGGTGGGCTTTAAGATCTCTGCCAGCTCAAAGCATTCTGTGATTCCCTAATTAATTGCCTTTCACTAATTCTGCAAGGACACCATATGGCTGTCAAGAGGCCTCCACCTTCTTCCCATGGCATCATCTCCAGTCAGCCTTCACTGCTGCCCCAGATTTTCCTCAAGCCATTTTGGAAGATGAATTTGTTTTAGTGTTTATCTCCCTCTCTGAGCACACAGTAAAACCCCCTGCATTTGCAGTGTGGATTTACTGGGCTCTTCAATATTAAACATAAAATGCAAGGATGGACCACGTAAAGTAAAAATACTCCATGGCCTGTGCACAAACATGGTTGATAGAGCAGAGGAGCTGCTCCTGAGCCGAGTTAGCACGATCCATGCAGAGCCCAGTAGATCTCCATTACTAAATGAAGTGCTCTCATGAAGCCTAATGTGTTCCTGTGAATTACTCCATTACCTGGGAAGATCCGTGTGGATGTGGCTGCTCACGCTGCTCTTGGCCAAGCTGATGGCTGTGCCTCAGAGTTTGTAATTAAAGCCAGCCATTCATTTTTCTCAAATGTCCATTGCAAGGTGTAAATTGTTTTAAAGAAGAATATATTTTGGAGTCTCGGGAGCAAACCTGCCTCGTTATCTCAATTTCCCCCAGTTTCTTTCTCTGTGGAGGCTGCTGTGGTTACAGGCACTGGGGACAGGCGAGTGGAGGAGCTGCTGTGTTTTAGGAGCT
The DNA here is from genome assembly GCA_013390105.1 of Tichodroma muraria. Taxonomy (NCBI): domain Eukaryota; kingdom Metazoa; phylum Chordata; class Aves; order Passeriformes; family Sittidae; genus Tichodroma; species Tichodroma muraria. The sequence goes on from WAAG01000507.1 coordinate 47,379, forward strand.
CTTCTGCCCTGTGATTTGCACAGATGTTTTAATTAATGAATTTAGCTGGTGTGGGGCAGAGGGAGCATCCAGAGCTGGGACCACAGCCCAGCACGTGGGGATACCCCATCGCCCCAGTGCTCCTCTGGCTCGGGCACGGCAGAAATAAACACATTTCACTATGGTGGTGTTTGGCAGCAGCCCTTCAGTGTTGTTTTTCAGCAGTGAGTTGGCTCTAACCAGCTCCCACACAGCCATAAAATGGAATCTGTGTGTAGGGGGGGCCTGGAGTGCCAAAGGGGGAATGGCTCCCACTGCCAGAGGGCAGGGCTGGCTGGGATTTTGGGCAGGAATTGTTCCCTGGCAGGGTGGGCAGGCCCTGGCCCAGGGTGTCCAGAGCAGCTGGGGCTGCCCCTGGATCCCTGGCAGTGCCCAAGGCCAGGCTGGACCCTGGGGCTGGGAGCACCTGGGACAGTGGGAGGTGTCCCTGCCATGGCAGGGGTGGCACTGGGTGGGATTTACAGTCCCTTCCCACCCAAATCATCCTGGGGTTCTATGGATACACCATAGCACGGAGTCCAGTCCAAACTTCATTTGCATTGCCAAAACTGCAGCATTTTGCTCACAGACTCACTGTTGTTTCTTCAGGGCCTCAAGAAACTTGTCCATTCTAAGTCATAGGTACAAGGAAATAATTCCTACGGTCCTCACCATGGTCTAAGCCAGGCTACTGTGAAACTGACAGTGATTTCACATTTCTCCTCTTCCAAATGAAAACTCATTCTGTTCATTTTTCCTACCCAAGAAGCAACGTTTAGCAGCCTGAGTGAGTAATTTCAGAATTCCTGAGTTTGTAAAGAAGCCCAAAGCTGGTGTAGAGTAGGTCTTGGAGAGCTATTTTCCATTATTAAGTGCTTTGTCTCAATTCCCTTTTTTTTTTATTTTGGCCCCTTTTTGTTGGATCACGGAATATCCTGAATTGGAAAGGACCCAGAAGGATCATGGAGTCCAACTCCTGGTCCTGCACAGGACAATCCCATCAATCCCACCCTGTTCCTACAGACATTGCTCTCGTTGAGTTGGTTGCTCCCCATTCATCACCTCGGTCGTCACCTTTAAATACTTACATGGTTGTACCACTTGTCTTCCTCTGGACTACTTAGCTTAACATTTCCTCTAGAACTGGGATTTTTCTGAAATACTGTTTTAGTTGCTTTTAATTAAATTTTAATTATGGCTTCAAAAATTCGTCTTTATTTTTTGGATGCAGAGCGAGGTGCAGTATTTCAGAGAGTGCCTCCTCAGAGGGGGCCTGGTGGGCAATGACTGCTGCTGGATTGGCCCTGCAAGATTCTTGGTATCTCTTAAACTCAGTGCTTGTTTAGATCATATTTCCCTGCATTTTGAGGCTGTGGTGAGAAAATTTTAAAAATCGTTCTTTTCTGCAGTCTGGGTATGTCGCTGTCCTGTGTGTGAGGCCCATATTTAATCTTGCAGATAATGATTTTCTTTATTGTCATCTCTGTGATCTCTCATGATTAATTGTCAGTTTTATCACATTCATATTCTACCTAATTGTTAATAAGTATAAATTTGAAAAACAACAACAATCACACAACAGGGGAGGCTGGAAGGGACTCTCTGAACTGCTTTCTGGATGGATAATTGATTTTTTTCCATTCTAATAGCTGCCTTCTGCACTTGTTCATGACTCTCCTGTCTTGCTGGCTTGGACTGCTTCTCTTAATTCATCAAAATGATTTTGATTTCTGATTTTTTCACATAAGCTGCTTGGACCCTATCCCAACTTGGTGTGCATTGGATTTATAAGGATACTCTCCAGTCAATTCCGACAAACATTGGAAAAGCTGGAGGTATCACAGCATCCCAGCTGGCAGCTGGTATTTGAAGTTCATCTTACTGGCATTAAAACACAAAGACTGGGATTTCCAGTTCACATTACTGCAAAACACTATTTCCCTCTGAGCTCCCTTTGCCCTTGTAACCAAGCAGTAAAAACCCTGCTTAAATTTTTTAAAACTTTTCTTGGTGTCCACCTTAGCCTCTGTTAATGTAAACTGTATTTCCCTCCTTTTTTATGAGAGTGTCACAGAAAGGTATATAAAAATCTTGATAAAGTCAGTATATATTTCCCCTACTGCTGCCCCCCCTTATCCATGAGGCCAATTATCTTGTCAAAGGAAAAGATTAGATTTGTTTGGTGGTTTATAACCTTATGAACCTGAGATGCTTATAAATATTTTAATAATTTGTTCCATTATCGCTCCCAATATCAAAGTTTGACTGGTCTATAATTTCTTCCTGTCTCCTTTTCCCCCGGCTTTGTAAATCCTCAGGGATCTCGTCTGTGCTCCAGGAGCTGTCAGAGATGGTCACTAACTCTTCACTGCTTTATCCTGTTCCAGTGAACTGTTACACCAGCAATTAGGAATTTGAGACTGGTTTCAGGATAAAGTCCTGGGGCATCCATAAGGTTTATTTATGACAGGGATGTTTCCTGTTTGGGAAGGTTTAATATTTGTGATCAGAAGCAGCTGATGGATTCTTTTGGGGAACATGAATGGTTGGAGGAATTCAGCATGTAAACATGTATGTAACTACTATTTTTAATCTTAATTTAGGGAGTTGGCTCACATCTCTCACCTGCACAGATATGTCAATAAGGATTTAAAAGTGCATTGCCCAGTAAAACACAGAATGCAGCACATCAAGTTCAGTTCATGCACCTTTACCTCGGGCTGATTGCTGTAAATTAAATTTCATCTGGGTGGTTTTATGCAGCCAACATATAATGCAAAATCCTGTGGTGAAATAATTCTTAACTATTTTGTAAATTTGTGGGATATTTTGGCAGATCTGGTTGTCTGAAGTACCCGCTGAGGCTTGGAGAAACTGAGGTGTGGTTTCTAAAGCTGGGTTGCCCATGCCCTTTGTCCTGGGTGCAGATGTTGATCCCCTCGGGCAGTCAGCATCTGGATCTTACAGACCTGAGTGTTTCCTGCCCCTGGGAGTCTGTGATGTTCCCACTGCTGTGGACACTGCCCAGGGAGGGTCTGTCCTCAGTTTTATATCAGTTTTATCGTGTTCATATCCTACCTAATTGTAAATAAGTTCAAGTATTTCAAAGCAACAAGTACAGAACAGGTGAGGCTGGAAGAGACTCTGAACTTTGCTGGGTGAATAATTGATTTTTCATTCCTCGTGGTTGTGATCTGCACTTGATTATGACCCTCCTGTCTCGCTGGTTTGGATTATTTCTCTTAATTCTTCAAAATAGCTTTGATTCCTGATTCTTTCACATAAGCTGCTTGAACTGTATCTGGGAGCAGTTTTTGGAGACATCTCCAGGGGGATGTAGCTGGTGCATTATCCCAGTTAGGCCATACTGGTGCAGCCTGGTTGTCGTAAGACGAGGAAAAAAGGGGAAGGTTTATGTTCTGTAGTCCATCCTGTATGCTATTCATGTCAAGTGTCATTTAGACTTTACCATATATTACCATAAATATTTCAGTGAAAAATTACCCATATTATCCTTTAAAATCTGTTTCCCTCTCCATTGTGCAGCAAGATTTGTATCTTGCCCCAGCACCTCCAAGTGCTGCAGTTTACTGGGAAGCGAGTGCATATATGTTGTGTATCTGCTTAAATAATTAACTTGGATCTCCATGATAATGTTTTGTGCACCACAGCAGTGTTTTTGTCACAGTAAGTACCCCAGCAAGAGCCAGGATGTCACAATGGTGTTGCTGTGTGTGGTTCTACCTCAGCAAATGCTGAGTTGTTGTAGTCAGTGGTGCAGGGACCACACTTGTTTTAATAAGAGCTTCCTAATGACTAAACCATTATGAATATTAAATAATTCTATTAATAAGCTTTGCTATGCAGTAACATGGTTTTTCACACAGAACAGATAGCTCAGAGCTCAAAATGAATGGGTGCAAAGCCTAGTTGTTGTGCAGTTTAGGAGTTCCAGCGTGGTGCTGTGACATTTTTGGGGACCTACAGAAAGGAGCCGGGTTTGTTGTCCTGCAGGGCTTTAGGAAATGTGTTAAACCCAGGGCAAAGCTTTGGTGCTCCTGCAGAGTTGGACCTCGAGCAGATGCTTGGGGGTCTTCACACCCTTTTGGTAGAATCCCACAATGGTTTGGGCTGGATGAGACCCCAAAGCCCACCCAGTGCCACCCCTGCCATGGCAGGAACACCTCCCACTGTCCCAGGCTGCTCCAAGCCCTTTCCAGCCTGGCCTTGGGCACTGCAAGGGATCCAGGGGCAGCCCCAGCTGCTTTGGGAATTCCATCCCATCCCCTCCCCACCCTCCCAGCCAGGAATTCCTTCCCAATATCCCACCCAGCCCCCCTGCCCCCTGGCAGTAGGAGCCATTCCCTGGGTCCTGTCCCTCCAGCCCTTGTCCCAAGTCCCTCTCCAGCTTTCTGGAGCTCCTTTAAGCATTGAAGGGGGCTTGAAAGTCTCCCTGAAATTTATTCATCTCTACCCAGGAAGGAGTGGGGTGAAGCAGAGAACTTCTCCTGGACAGGCACAAACCTTCCATGGGATCATCTCTGCCAGGATCCTGCGTTACGAAGCAAAACGGGAGAGAACATTTTTTCCCCACAGATCTTTAAAAATGAGTGACTCTTTTAATTTTGCATTGTCAAGAAAAAGACAGAGAAATGAAGTAATATTTTTACTTCAGTGATTTAAAACAATTTAGTCTGTGGAGTAACGCAACTGCAGCTTCACTCCAGTGCAATTGAAATAAAACATGATGAAATATTAAAATACTCCATACACGCACCACTAAGATTAGATAGTCATTAGGACTGGAATATTGGCACCCTGTTAATTATTGCATTGCAAATGTTTCAGGCAGAAAACACATGTTTTCTTTTTCCCAAATGAAGTCCAGCAAATTAAAACCTGACCTAGAAGTGATAACTTCAAATATGATTTATTTTGCAATAAGCAAACAGAGTAACCCCACAGAGATTGTCAACCGTCAAACAAGAGCAATGATAAAACGAAGGAACGTCACCAGCTGGATGCTTTATTGTATTTGCTCTAATGAAGGCCAAGGAAACAGCTTGTTTTCCATGGGACTTAAAATTTTGTCTTACCAGGGAGTGGACAGTGCTGCTGGAGTAGAGCAGTTTGTGGAGGAGATGGATGGAGGAATATGAGTGATGGCTGGTGGTGACTCTGGCATGTGTTTTTTTTTTTTTTTATTTCAGGTCTCTCTGTTAAAAACACAATGCCAAAAAGAGCTTACAGAAAAAAGATAATCCCACTCCATCCACTCTTGCAAAGCTGAGCTCCATTGCTGTCTGAATCCCTGCTGGAGCATCACTGGGATTGAACTGGAAATACTCTCATTTTATCAGTAGAGCTGTCTCTGCTCTGGAGCCAGGCTGGGAGAGCTGGGAATGTTCCCCTGCAGAGGAGAAGCTCCAGGGAGAGCTCAGAGCCCCTGCCAGGGCCTAAAGGGGCTCCAGGAGAGCTGCAGAGGGACTGGGGACAAGGGATGGAGGGACAGGACCCAGGGAATGGCTCCCACTGCCAGAGGGCAGGGCTGGCTGGGATTTTGGGCAGGAATTGTTCTCTGGGAGGGATGGGGAGGAGCTAGGATGGAATTCCCAGAGCAGCTGGGGCTGCCCCTGGATCCCTGGCAGTGCCCAAGGCCAGGCTGGACCCTGGGGCTGGGAGCACCTGGGGCAGTGGGAGGTGTCCCTGCCATGGCAGGGGTGGCACTGGGTGGGATTTGGGGTCCCTTCCCACCCAAACCATTCCATGTTTTTGTGGTATCACAGCCAGTGCCCCTGGTGCTCCTCCGAAGGAATCCCTGCCTGCTTCCTCTGCTCTCCACATACAGGGCTTGCAAAAAAACGTGGGGGGTAACGCTTCAAATTCATCTTGGTATTTACAAACTGGATTTCTTTACGTTGGAAAGAACTGGAAAATTTCCTTTCTGGGGTCATGACAAACAGGAATAGTGGTGGAATTCAGCACCGGGTTCTGTGCTGTGGCCTGCG
>WAAG01000507.1:58404-63404 GCA_013390105.1 Tichodroma muraria
GGGAGCAGAGCCGCCCTCCGGAGAGAGCAGCCGGGGCCTGAGGGGCCCGCCGTGGCAGCCCCGGCTCCGCTGGGAAGCGCGGGTTTGGGCAGGCGGGAGGGGCTGTGTTGCAGCGCCGGGGGGCTCGGGCAGCCGTGGGATGCGCCATGAGCGTCGCGCTCGGCGCCCGACGAGGTGCGGAGTGCTGGTGAGGGGGCTTAGGCTGATGGTAGTGGTCAAATCCAGGAGATCCACTCCTAGGTTGATTTCATTTGATTTGATTGCCCTGTCGGAGCAGGAGAGTGGTGCAGCAATCCGGCTCCAGCTGGATGTGCGATCCCAGTAAGGAAAGCCTGCTTTGGGTGCAGCCATATCCAGCCAGGATTTGTGAGCTCTGTTTGACGCTGCCTTTGGACCCACTGTCCCTCTGCCCTTACTCCTGAGTGTGTTTGTGCCCTTGGGATGTGCCACCTTCCTGGACCAAGGGGAAAGGCTGGCACCACCTGGCAAACCCCACTGTGACACCCTGGGGCTCTCTGGTATCTCCAGGGGAGGTGTCCACGGGCGGAGTGTGGAGCCTGAGGCTGGGAGCAGGGATGGAGGGGGGACGGTGGGGACACCTGCCAGAGGTGCTGCAGTGAACACACCAGGGAACGGTTGCTAACAAAGCACCAGGAATGGGCCAGGGTACAGAATCCCAGAATCACTCAGGTTGGAAAAATCCTCCAAGACTCCTTCCCCAGCACCGCCATGGCCACCACTGCCCCATGTCCCCAAGTGCCACATCCACAGCTCTTAAATCCCTCCAGAGACTGGTGCTCCACCACTGCACTTAGGCACTTGTGCCAGGGCTGGGCAGCCCTGTCCATGCAGGAATTTTTCTGAATATCCAGTCTGAACATCCCATGGCACTGGAGGGACAAAGGATGAGGCACAGGAAGGGATCACACTCTGCAGAAGGTGGGGTAGGTGTTTTCCCACAGAGACAAAGCTTCCCTTTTTTCCTGTCTGGTTTCCCGTGGCTTTAAGGCTGATGTGATCGTGCTGTTAGGTCCTTCTCGTTTCCTTTTTTCCAGTTACTTCTGAGTTTGATGGATTGCCTCAGCCCGGTGTGACCAAGGGCTAGGAACATGATTATATTCCTCCAAACCCCAGGCAGGCTGGTGTCCACGAGCAGGACAGCCTGGAGCCCCCGTCCCTCTTTGGGGACGTGGGTGGGGAGGGCCTTTGTGGACCCTCAGTCTGGAGAGTGGGGTTCAATAGGCATCCGGTTTAATGAACCTATTAATCTATTAATTGCAATACTCATGGAGCAGCTTCCCAACAACAGCTGTGGAGGGATTTTCCCAACCCCTTCGCAGCAGGTTCCTGCCAGTGGCAGGTTGATAATCCCACCAGGTATCGCCGTGCTCTTCAGTTCCATCAACCATCCACTGTCTCTTTTTGGTCCTTTTATAAATCCTGTGCTAAATTGCAAATCCCAGCCTAAGTGTGTGTTTGTCCGTCTTATCAATAATGCATCGCCCCGAAGTGTGGGAGAGGGAGCCACAAGTGAAACTGCCCACGGTAATTCAGGGCTATAAATCATATTTTCTGTTGGGTTTGGAGGCTGAGACTGTCTCAGCAAGATGGTTTGTGCCACTTTATTGTGATACTTCAGGAATATTTTTTTTATTTAGCCCATTCCTCTATGTGTGTGTGTGTATATGTATTTATATATCTATATATATCTTCCTGCTTCCTTTTCAGCTGTCAATAGAGGGTGAATCCTGGACCTGCAAAAAGTATGAGCTTTCTTTTCATAAGGCAGACACAGATTGCCTCCTATATCAGACGTCTTGTATAAAATCTTTAAAAAGAAATTACAGAGTTTTATTTTTGGAAGAGATGCAGAGCTGAGCCATGGATTGTTGTCCACATTTGGGACCTAATTGAGATGCTGATCTGCAAAATATTCTGTGTCCAGTGGTGCATGTCTAGTGTTCTGCTCTTGTTTTCTGTCCTGCAAGTCTGGCCTGAGCTAAAACATGATTTTCAAAAGGAATATTAAAGAAGGATAAAAACCAGATATTCTCTTACTGGTATTTAAACCCATCCTGGGATCTCAGGCTCTGGGGAAGACTCTCCCCGAGCTCCTGCTGGAGCAGACTCAGCGCTAATGGTGGGATCAGTGGATGTTTTCAGACGTGGATGTTTTCTTTTTCCAGTAGTATTTGCAAGCAAACACTTCTTGAAACTATAAATTTATGTACTATTTAGGCTTCAAAATTAACATTTTCTCTGGCATAAGCACAATTTCCACTTTTATTTTTTAATTTAACTACTTTTGTTTTGCAAGGAGGCACCTACTTGTTTTTTTTAATCTTGGTGGCTGACTGGAAAGATTCTGATTCCAACAAAATCACAGAGTAGAATCACATAACCAATAAAGTTGGAAAAGATCTCCGAGATCATCAGGTTCAACTTTCACCTGAATACCACCGTGCCCACTAAGCCACAATAGTATATATTAAATAATGAATACCTAAAGCAGTCGTGACATCAATGATTTGCTCTCACCAGACATCATCCCCAACATTTTCCAGATTAGAAAAACCTGGACATTTTGTTTTCTGGAGGAAGATTCAGTCAGGTTGAATCCTTTTGGAGGTTGTATCTACCTCAACACCTCTTTGTGACATCAAATTCACCTCAATGTCACTTGTCATAGAATCAGTAAGGTTGGAGAACACCTTCCAGATCATCAAGTCCAACCCTCAGTCCTTCTGCTGTTGGGTTTGCCCATCCCAGCCATGCTGCTGGGATAATTTCCCACTCAATTTCCCAGTGCAACAGGCAAATGTGGAGAGCCATAAAAACATCTGGTACAATGCATTACTTTAGGGCAATCCACCTTCAGTCTTTAGGGATTGAACCCACCTCAACCCCACTGCAGGAATAAAAAGTTGAGTTTCTAAGGAATGCATATGGAAGGACTTATTTCTGCTGTAAAGATTTCCTGACAAGCAGAAATATAATGCTTTTTGAAAACCTCATTAGAAAATCAATTATATCGTGACACTTAATGCTGGGTTATTTACAAGCGAGATGTCTTGTTGGGAAAAAACACAATAAAAATTCACACTTAATCCAGAGAAATGGGGGAGCATAAAGAAGAGTTAGGTTGTGTTATTAGCATGTTCAAAGGAGCAATTACCACAAAGCAGAGGGTTTGTGCTCCGTCAGGAACAGCAAGGAGATCTGATCGTGGAGGGACACGAGGTTTCACCCCCTCAGAGGGAAAAGGGCTGAGAGATCCTTTCAGGGCAGATAATAATGGGTTTATTTGTGGATTTGTGTTGATGCCCAGTCCCCAGGTCAGGCTTCTCCTCTTGCTTTTCCTCGTGGAATCGTTGAGGTTGGAGAAGACCTCTAAAATCAGCAACCCCAACCATCAGCCAGCACCGTGTTCACCACTGACCACATCCTCAAGTGCCACATCCCCTCGTCTTTGAACACTCCAGGTGACTCCTTCACTGCCCTGGGCAGCCCCTTCAATGCTTGACAATCCTTTCCATGGAGAAGTTTTTCCTAATTTCCAATTTAAACCTCCCCTGGCACAACTTGAGGACGTTTCCATCTCACAGCCCTTGGTTTCTTTGGGTTTGAATGCCTTCAGAAAGGAAAGCTCACCTTGGCACCTGCGGAATGGCTCCTGGAAGGCTGTGGCTGCTTTTTTTTGGAGAAAAAAATGGGAAGACTCTTTCAATTCCATGGAATCACAGAATGGTTCGGGTTGGAAGGGACCTTAAAGCTCGTCTCCTTCCACCCCCTGTGCCATGGGAAGGGACACTTCCCAAATTGCTGTGCTGCTAATTAGGAACATATGACCTCAATTGTTGAATTTATTTTTTTTTCTTAACTGCAGCAGTTTTTAGGTCTGGACTGTTTTCTTCAAATGGAAAATACTTGATCTGAAGCAGAAAATTTTGTTTGTCATGCAAATATGAGCAAGATGCAGCTAATCTAATATCCCCTGCATCGTTCACACTGAGGGAACTACAGAAAAAGGCAAATTTCTAGCTGAAATCCTCGTCTTACATAGCCTGCAATCTGAGTTTGCATCAGATGCAGAACTAATGGTACTTATTTCCTGCAGAGTTAAACCTAAAATGTGTAACTGTAGGCTCGTGTGTGTGTTTGTGGCAGAAAATAAATATTATGTATTTTCATCTTTCATTCTGCATTATGCTAATGCCTGTGGTAGTTCACTGTCTGTAGCTGTAAAGTTTCTGTTCTTTCCCTGGTTTTTAATTTAAAAATCCATGGGATTGATACATTTACTTCATAATGAACAATTAGGCCATGAGAAGAACATTTTTGGCAGTAATTAAATCGAGGAAAGGTGACTTGAAACACCAGAGGAGCATTGGAGGTGAGGCTGAAGGGATTCTGCAGGGAAGACAGAGAGGGACTGGGGACCAAGGATGGAGGNCTGGTTGGCCTCCAGTTTCAGGCAGCTCCTCATGAGCAGGCTGAAGTTCTGTAGACTTCGATTTTTATTTTTTTTTTTAATTTTTTTATTATTATTTGCAGTAGTATAAGCAGTACTTTTTTGGGGGGCTGAGTGCTCTGGAAGGGGAAAGATTCGTTCTTGCTTCTAAGAAACTCCAGAAGTTTCTGTCATAGCATTGTGTTTGTTTTTGTTAGGAATAGATGTTTCTCTCCTTTTGACCTCTGCTCACCCCTAAAACCACTTTGAAGCTTTTTTTTTTCTTACTTTCTTATGAGTAATCAACTCTTTTTTTTTTTTTTTTTTTTTGTGTGAAACAACTTTTTTTTTTTTTTTTTTTTTTCTGTTCTGTAAGACTTGAGAACAAAAATGCACTGTCAGTGAGACAGGATGAGGACAGATAAGACCAACTCTCCTCAAATTCATTTCTTCTGAAGAATTCCGATATCCTACAGTTGATACTTATGTGCTGGGGCTAGAGTTGATCTGTAGGCTGAAAATTTGAGCACCTGAAGACACCTGAAATCTG
>WAAG01000507.1:68404-79095 GCA_013390105.1 Tichodroma muraria
ATCCCACTTTGTCCTCTGCGAGGAGGTTCAGATGTGATTTTCAGGTCACAGCACCTCTGCACAGAGAAGTTCCAAAACCGCTGGATCCAGCGATGAGGAATCCCCTGGGATCCAGAGGTTTGTGGGAGGATGGGAGGAGCAAGAGCCATGCTGTGGCCAGGGTGATCCAGGAAGGGCAGAGTGTGTTTAAATTACAGTTCCTATGCTCAGCCTTTAACAAGCTTCTTCTGAGGTGGCAGTTTATAGACTCTTATTTCAGTTAATTATAACAGCACTTTTTGAAACAGTATTTTTATTGGTTTTATTGATGTGCCCTGCTGGCTTTCCGATCCAGTGATTGGGTCCTGCTTGGTTACCTGAGAGAAAAGCTTTTCCTGCTGGATGCAGAGGATGCAGGGATGGCCTGTGGCAGGGGAGGCCTCTCTTGGTACGTGCAGAAGGGCCCATCCTGCCAGAGCCTGCCCAGAGGTGACCGAGGCACTGTGGAGTGTTGGGGAGAGCAGACAAGGAGTGCTGGCAGACATTGATCCGAATGAAGGAAAATACTCTTTGTTCTCCCTACTGCTGTATTTTTGTGGTTGAGGCCAAATTGGTAAGAGGTGCAGCCAGTTCTTGAGTGGGTGATGCCATTTTGGGAGAGATCCTGCTGATGTGTGTGGTAGCAACCTCAAAGCCCTGCAGAAAGACTTCGGAGAGCTCTATTTAACCTATGCTGTTTTAATTGGGATATATTGGTTTTTCTGAGGTGCTCTAAGGTGTCCCCAGAGTCTTCTGTTCTCCAGGTGAACACCCTGCAGCTTTCCCAGCCTGGCTCCAGAGCAGAGGGGCTCCAGCCATGGAGCATCTTTGTGACCTCTGGACTCACTTCAACAGGAGATGCTCAGGGGTCACAGACTTTACACCCACACTGGGAACTCGCTTTGAAAAACGTCCTGGCGAGTTGAATTCTTAAGAGGTTCCTGATTTATCTGTATCTTAATTCATTTTAATAGGCTGGAGGATCTGCAGGTGCTGTTGATTATAATTCTTGGTGCTCACTGTCATCTGGAATTCATGCACTGACGCACGTCAAGGTGGACATCCAAAGTCAGGGACCAGTTCCAATAATTCAGCCTTAAGTTTTTGTCCTTCAGTGTCCCCCTGCACCAGATCAGACACCTGGGCCTTGCAGTGTAAGGGTTGTAATGTGTATTTGAACTCCCTTAGGCTTGGTGGGTTGTTTTTTTTTTTTTAAATCCATGCATAATTTGGCTTATATCTATCTGAGATACACAGAAAAAATGTAAATTTGACTTCAGATACCAGTTAGCAGTTGGGTTATCGCTGCGAGGCAGGGTGCTGAGCAGGGCCGGTGGGTTTGTGGCCGTTGCAGAGGGCTGGGGATGGTGGTGAATCCCCAAAACCAGCGTTGCAGGGGGCTGGGGATGGTGGTGAATCCCCAAAACCAGCGTTGCAGGGGGCTGGGGATGGTGGTGAATCCCCAAAACCAGCGGGGACAGCGGCGCAGCGCAGGGAATGCGGTGTGCGGTTTAAGGGTCCCCTGCAGCCAGCCCTAACACAGTTAATTGCCTGTGATAAAACCGACCTCCCAGGTCTGATGGGAGACTTCTTTTATATAAGAAAAAATGTTTTGTAACAATTTCTTGTAAGTGCTAAAATTAACTGACTTTCTTTTAACCTAATTAAAGCTAGAACTGATGATATCACCTACGCTTAATGTTGCCGAACATCTCGGGCAGAGTGTGCTGCCGCTTGGAACTTGGCTCCAGTTCTGCTTCCTGCTTTAAAACATTTAATGTGAAGCATCTGCTCGGTTGTTGCTGGTTCAGGATGTGCTCGATCTCCCCCGTTCTCAATCTAGAACAGGGTGGTCCTTTCCAACACAGAAGATGCACTGAAATTGAGCTTTTTTTATCTTTTCGGCAAATTTTCCGGTCGTTCTGCTGCCAAACCTACTGATTTCAAACGGAAATATTTATGAAGAGGTCACTCTGATATTAGGAATATTTGTGCTGTCTCAATAGGGCCCAGCTGTTGGTCTTTGAAGGGTTTCATTCATGGAGGGGAGTGGATCTCTGGGGAAGGTCTGTGAGCTGATGGAACTCCCGGTGCTGATGAGCACCAGAGCTCACTGTGGTTGTCTTGGCCTGGATGATTCCTGCTAACACAAATGAGGGAGAAACGTGCAGGATGGAATCTGGAGAGACCAGGAATTAGTCTGGAAAAGCTGTGGGTGGGAAACAGGAAGAAGGCAGTAGTGGAATGGGTGACGGGTGTGGAGGTGGAGCAGGAGACCTTCAGCGGAGCAGTGAGGGCAGACTGAGCAGTCCAGAGATGGCCCAGACCGTGTGAGGTCAGCAGGGTGGCGGTGGCAGCGTGGGGAGAGGGCAGAACTTCAGAGGTGGGCTGAGGAGAGGACTGTGGACAGGAGTGACAGGAAAAGGGGAATGGCTTCAAACTGACAAAGGGCAGGGGTGGATGGAACATTGGGGAGAAATTCTTCCTGGGAGGGTGGAGAGGCCCTGACACGGAGCGGCTGCCCCTGGATCCCTGGCAGTGCCCAAGGCCAGGCTGGACACTGGGGCTGGGAGCACCTGGGACAGTGGGAGGTATCCCTGCCATGGCAGGGGTGGGACAAGATTATGTTTAATGTCCCTTCCACCCAAACCAGTCTGGGACTGAGGGAAGGAAGGTGGCATGGAGCAGACAGCAAAGGGCACTGGGACACACAGGAGAAGATGGAGGTGGCTGAAGAACCAGAACTTTGTGGTTGTCCTTCCACCTGGCTGTTGCTTTAACAAAGATCTTTGTTCCTAATGGGATTCACTGCTGTGAAAACACAGTGAATGCTCAGGGAAAGGGAGCCAAGCCCACACACACAGAGCATTGTTTTCCTTGGATGTGTTTCAGGTGTTCCTCGGGAAGTCACCGCCGTGGTCTCGCAGTGCCACATCCCAGGGCAGGATCTTGTTTGAAATCTGTGTCTCCCTGTATAGGATTCCAATCAAAACTTTAATGGTCCAGGGCAGTGAGTAGCATTTAATGACCTTCAGTGCTATCACTTGAGTCTTTTGGGCATTGACATTGATTTTCCTTATCTTGGCATGTGGAGACAGGAGTCTCACTCCATCCTCTGAAGTGTTTGCTGGTGCACACCAGGAGCAGGGAATAAGCAAGGAGCAGCTTTGCAGGGATCATGGGCTTGGGCAAGCCCAGTTTGGCCCCCAAATTTATTAAATGTCATTAATTGTAAAAGTTGGGAAAAAAATGACACTATTTGGATATCTTTGTATTTACTCAAGAGGTGTGTTTATTTATTACTTATTGTCACAATAATTTAATATATTAATGTAATATGTAATTAATTATATATTTATTTGTTATCTTATTTATTTGGAATTTATATCATGTATATGATGCCCAAATCTCTGTGCAGGTGCTTCTTTCCCAGGGTTAAAGAGAGGATGCAGAATTTCTCACCAGTCAGATCCGTAAGAATTTGCGTCCTCCAGAACAGATAAAAACAGAATAAGGAAAACATTGCACAGGTTGTGTGACAAGGACTAAGTCTGACTCAGCTCTGACTTCTTGTGTCCTTCCCTAAATGCATCAATTTTTTTCTTAATAGGTCTTAAAAGGAGCAGTGTTGGGGCTGTTTGACAGGAATTGGGGGTTATTGCTGTTTATTGCAGCTCTCATCCCTTTTTTAATCTCTCCCTCCCATCATAGAGCCACTTCATTTATAAGCAGCTAAATTAAACTATGTCAGGATGTGCTTCCCCATGAATTTTAAACCTAAAAAGGCGCTTTGTTCGTTGATTCAGTTGTGGGGAAGAAATGCAGCAGAGCCACCCAGCTATTTGAACTCTTTATTTGCCACATTTACAATATTAATAACACTGTTTCCAGAAGTTGTCACATCAAGTAAAAGATCTTCATTCCGGGCTGTCTTTTGGGGCCAAATCGAGACTGGATGCATGCATTTAATAAATTGTAGTCTCAAGTAGTCATTTTGGTAAATAATTAGCTTGGGTGGAAGAATAAGTTAGCATATTGTATGCATCTAATGCTGCAAATGTACACCCAGCAAACTTTGCTATTAATCAACAGTCAAGCACTGTAAGTTGGGTCTCATACATAATGAATTGTCCTTAAACCTCCTGGGCTTCATTGATAGAAAAATAAGAGAAAACACCAGTGTAGTAAGCTTTGGAATAAAATCTAACGAGATTGCTCTGCATCCAGTAATCGGTTTGGAGTCATTAGAGACCAGATAATTCAGCTGCAGTTTTGGGGTGGCTTTAGCCTTCATCTATCAAAGAAAGGCTGCTTAAATGACATTTAGGTGTGGATAAAATGCATTTTTAGTTAATTTCACAATGAAGGCTCCAGTAAAGACGTTGACTCGCCCTGTGTTGTTGTGGAACAAATAATGCTGCCTCACTGAGTCCCATTTTAATGTTCATTTTTGTGTGCTAATCATCACTGACTCTTCCATTTGAAAGGTAACACACCAGCTATTTCTCCAAGAGAAAATTAGTTTGGTAAGATAAGGACAGAATTATTATATAATTGCAAGAAAAAGACAGCCTTCAGTTTTCAGATAGTGCAACTTTTTTTCTCTTATGAATTCACATGTGAGAGTTATGTGGCAACTTGTCTTCAGTCATTTGCTGATAAAACAAAAAAATGCCATTTAAACAACAGTAATTTTAAAATTATTCTGGCCCCCTCATATGTATTTCATGGCAAGAGTTACCATTCAGGTCCTAGAGGATCAACAGTGACTTCTCCTGCAAATGTAAAAATTTACTCTGGTTTAGGAGATCTGTTATTAACTATTTCACATATATATATATATATATATTAAAAAAACTTATATAAAGAATTATCTATACTAATGAAAATCATGGAGCTCCATGCTGACAGTCACCAGGCTCTTCCCACCATTGGGTAAGAAAACCACAAAAAAGAAAAAAATCACCAAAAAAAATTAAAAATAATTAAAATTACAAAAGGACAAAATTTTAAATTATGAAACATTACCAAAAAATTAAAAATTAAAAAATCAGAATGAATAATGTAACCTGAGTCTGCCCACACCATCGATGGCACTTTGTTGACTTCAGGCTAGGAGGAGTTGCAGTCTTTTTTTAGTTGAGGAGCTTTTTTCATTCCTGTCTTAAACAAAGAAAAACCATTGAAAAATTCAAAATTGAAGTAAAGGGGACTCTTCCCTGGCTCAGTTTCTAAAGGTCTCCTTAGGCAAACCACTGGGAGGTGAGGTGGTTTTCCAGGGATGAAACGCTCAGCTGTGTGTGGCTACAGGCAGTGGAAGTGGGGTTTGGATGTTACATTCAACCAATCAATCATGCTTAAAATACACAAATATTTTATAAATAGACATCTATTTTATAAATATGTTATGGGAGCTGCTGGGACATTCTCATGGTGTTTATTTATCCTAAGGAAGCTGCCAGCTCCTGGCTTTCCCCCCAGGGAATGTGCCAGCGGAGTTGTCGTGTGACGTCCCGTCCCCTTCCTTTCAGCACAGCTCAAGGTCCACCTTGTTTCCCTTCAGTTTCTGAAGGACCGAGGCAAAAAGCAGCTCAGAAATCAATCAGGAACATCCTGCCACTTCAGGACGTGGCTTCTCACAGCATTTCTCTGGTTTTCATCTTTGGGATGATCCCGAAGCCAATCCGCTGCTTACATGTTTATTTTGGAAGCACCTTAGAAACTTCCAGTTCTTGGCAGTGCCTTTGGAAGGAGCCTGTTAAACTGAAACAGGTGCTGCTGCTGCTGCTGCTGCTTTCCTCCCCCTCTGCTAAAACCAGCTTTTCCTTCCTTTCATCCCGTGCACACGTGGGGAGGCCCAGGAGAAGCAGGGCTGGGATGGAGCTGTGGGAAGACACCTCTCAGCTGTGTGGCTGCAGGAGCCAGCTGGCTCCCCGGGCTCGGGCAGGCTCTGCAAAGGGCTGGAATGGGAAGGAATATATGGGATTGCAGGAGGAATGGTGTGGAATAGCTGTGGTGTGTGAAAACCCTGATCCTGAGGTGGATTCCCATGTCAGGATTGGTCTGGGGCTCTCTTGGACATCACCACCACAGGCTGGAGATGTGCAGCAGCAGCAGCAGTGGGTGCCTGACCTGAAAAAAGGCTCCTTGTGAGACACATCCAACTGGAAAAAATATATATTGCTCTCTAGATGTCTTTAGATAGCTTAAAACCAGCTTCTATGTCTGAGGAGTTTGTAGTTTTAACGAAGCATCCCCCTGTAAAGTTGGTTGTGTGGAGCTGAATATCCATTTACCCCGAATATCCCCAAAAAGTTAAGGCAGACGTGTGACACTGCTGACATGTTAGAGGGCACCACATTACTGCAAACAAAAAAAATCTGGGTCAAAAAATAAAAATAAAATTGAAATAAAATAAAATAAAATAAAAAATGCACACTAAACCCCAACAGCAACAATTGTTTGTTGACCAGGTAAAAAAAAACAGAACCCTCCACTTTGAGTTTTTTGGGATGCCAGCACCCAGCATAATTCAGGAATGAAAACAAGTGCAATGACAGACTCTGATGAAAATGGAAGCGATTTAAATAAAGTGGTTTAAATAAACATTTCTCATTACTCCAACCCCACTGGAAAAAAGAAAAAAAAGCAATCGGTACTTCTTAAGGAAAAATAAAAAATATTCTCCAGGGTGAAAGCAAAGCAATCAGATTTCTTACATACTTTGTTTAGGGTTTGGGTTTTTTTATTTTTCAATGAACATGCTTATTTATTTTCCTGTATGAAAGTGAAGTTGCGTCTTGTTGATCACAAGTTTAAGATTTAAACTTTCCGTAGGTAAAGCAGTGAATGGCCACTTTGGCCAGCACCCTGTGTGCTGCTGGTGCCTCTGTGATCCTGTCCCTGGGGGTCACCCAGGGCGGGACATTAAGAAAGGCCCTTTTTTCCTTTTTTCATTCCTGAAGTTCAGGCCCAGGCAGTTCATGTGACTCCTAGGTGTGTGTTCTTCTCTAATTTTCGACTTGTTCCCGTCCATCTTGACTCAGAGGTGCTGGAAGATCTGTGCCTGGAGTAGGGTGCTCAGAAACCTTCCAAGAAATCTGACACTGAGCAGAGGGATTTCCTTCCAGGGGGAAATTTCCCATGATGGAACTCCTCTGCCCTTCTTACCAATGTTTTGAGACCACTTTGACTCTGCTTTTTGAAAGGTACTTAAGGCTTTGAAGCCTGAGAAAATCCTTTAAAAGGCAGCTGGTGTTTCCAGTAGGATATGTAATGCTGAGGAAGCTCCGCTGTGCAAGTTTGGGAAGGGCAGGGAGGGGAGGAGGGCCAGCAAAAGACACCCATGCATGAGTTATGTGCTGCCTTTTTCTTTATTAAAGCTGTCAAATTCCCAGGAATAGCTGTTGCCATCTCTAGCCAAGCAAATTTAATACGAAGGTTTTCCTTTTTTTCAACTCCCTGCCAGTTTGAAGCTCTGGGTGTGTGTGTTGGCACGTGGAGTTTGTATCCTGCAGGAAAAGGAGTCAGTGCATTCCTGGAGAGCAGATTCATTTCTGCCTTGCAAAGTGTTCCCTTTCCTGGCCAAGGTGGAGGTGGCCATGGGGGTGGCAGGTGTTGGGAAAGCCTCTGGTGTTGAATTGCTGGGAGAATGGCCCCTCCAAAAACATCTGGAGATGTTCAGCAGTGGCAGGGAACTTCCATTAAAAGCAGCAATTAAAAAGAAAATTAAAAATAAATTCTATCCAAACGCTCCTGCCAGGGAACACCTGAAGAAGTGAGGAATGTGTGTGTGGTGGTTTTGCTTGGAATGAAACTTTAAATCCCACACAGTGCCACCCCTGCCATGGCAGGGACACCTCCCACTGTCCCAGGTGCTCCCAGCCCCAGTGTCCAGCCTGGCCTTGGGCACTGCCAGGGATCCAGGGGCAGCCCCAGCTGCTCTGGGCACCCTGGGCCAGGGCCTGCCCACCCTGCCAGGGAACAATTCCTGCCCCAAAATCCCAGCCAGCCCTGCCCTCTGGCAGTGGGAGCCATTCCCTGTGTCCTGTCCCTCCATCCCTTGTCCCCAGTCCCTCTCCAGCTCTCCTGGAGCCCCTTTGGGCCCTGGCAGAGGCTCTGAGCTCTCCCTGGCTGTTCCCCACTTGTTTTGGGGGTGACTGCTGGTGGTTGGGTGCCCTTGGGCTGGTCCCTGTCTGCAGCTGGAGGCAGAGCCCGGAGCTGCTGCTCCCGGAGCCTTGAGGAGATGGAGTTTTTCTGTTTCTTTGGTGACATTACAGCCCAAATGATTCCCAGACTCCCAAGAATGGGGAACGGGATGATGCAAAAACCATAAGAAGACCATAGCTTTGAGCACTCTTGGTGCTCTTCTGGACAAATGGAGCAGAAAAGTCTCCCCACTTCTCTCCCAGGTTTCAGAGGAGTTGTTGTCATTGTATTTTCTCGTTATTATTTTGTTGCAGCTCCAACAATTCACAGTGAAACAGAGCCATATTCTGCTGTGTTGTACCTGTGTGAAGTAACAGACTATCTGTGGTGTTGGGAGCTTGGTTTGAAGTCCATGTCATGGGGATTCACATACAAAAGTTTGTGCACGGATTCTCATACTTTTTCTTTTAGCAAATATTCCATTAATCAGAAAAACAGCATAAAGTAGGCACCAGTTTTAAAAAGCAACTTGATCCTACTTCACATACATAAAGTCAAAAGCACCAATTTGATAAATAAAATTGCACCGAACTCCTACCAGACTGGATCCAGAGCTGGTTCTGCAGATTTGTTCTGCCTCTGCTCCAAGCCTTGGGCTCCTGTGCAGCTGCAGGGGTGTGTTAATCGTGCGTCTCCGCGCCCCTGCGCTTTCCCAGCAGGAATTACGCGGCCCTCGGTGGCTTCACCGTTGAGCAGAAGCCGAGTCGGGGGCATGGCGGGGCCGCTTGATCAGGCACCGGGCGAGCGAGGGCTCCGCTTCCGAGGGCGGCCCGGACCCCATCGGGGGCTCCGCTGATTGTCCCGCTCCACGCTGGGCTGCACCAGGCTCGGAGGTGTCGGGTCTCTCTCTGGAGCTGCCTCGTGGCGGAAGCAGAGCCGGGCTCTTTGATGCCGTTCCCGGAACATCACTTGGTTCGTTTGCTTTGGCTTTTTGCTCGGAGGAGTCTCAGGAAATCCTTTCCCCTCCTCGCAGCACTCTCAGGAGTTGGGGGTGGTTTGCTCTCTTCCCCATACCTGGCTGGCACAATCACTCTGGTTTTCTCTTCCCTTATCTCAGGGTCACACGTATTCTGATATTGCCACAGTTTTCTCTTCGTTTTCTTGCTTTGAGCATATCCAGCTTCTCACCAGAAGACTCTGCTGTTGAGGTCTAGCACTGAGGAACTTCTGGCTCTGGCTTTGTTTCCAGCTGGGAGAAAAAGCTGAAAGAATCAGGAAGCCTTTGGATGGCTCCTCAGTGGTGGTGAGGGTTCTGGATATGAGAAGACTGCTGGCAGGGGGTGCTGCTCAGGCCATCACCCTTGATGTTGTCTCCATCATTTCTCATGGATGCACTGCTCATG
Source organism: Tichodroma muraria (assembly GCA_013390105.1). Taxonomy (NCBI): domain Eukaryota; kingdom Metazoa; phylum Chordata; class Aves; order Passeriformes; family Sittidae; genus Tichodroma; species Tichodroma muraria. The sequence goes on from WAAG01000507.1 coordinate 77,974, forward strand.
GGCTGTGTGTTTATTGCTTGTCCTCACGCAGGTCTCCGCAGTTCTGAGAGACCCCCCCCACCACACCCCTTTCCCAGCACTGCTCTGCACCCCTGAAAACATCCAGCTTGGAAAACACAGCTGGATACGTGCCAGCCCAGGGTTCCTTTTTTCATCACTCTCCCACACATTGCTCTTCCAGAGGGGGAAAAAAAAAAAGGAGCAAAGGAAGAAGCACATTTTTATTTACAGGTGCTTTCTGTTCGCTCACTTTGCTCCTCAGCCCCTGCAAGCACGAGCTGCCATTGAAAATCAAATGAATTCTCAATTGCTTCCTTCCAATTCAATCAGGGGAGGGAAGCAGAGTCCTGCCACGGCGCTGGAGGAAGCGGGGCCGGGGAAGGCGTGGAGCAGCAGGGAGCTGCTTCCTTCCCTCCTTCCCCAGGGATGCGCCTGGGGACAAGGGACTGCACCCCCGGGGGACACGGAGGAGGAGCCTCACCCCCGTCCATCCTGGAAGCACAAGGATGTGCTTGGGTGGTGTTCTTGCTCGCTGACATTTCCCACGTGGCTTTTTCCTCGCACCGATCTTCCGTGGATTTTCTTACATGTTTTCTTACATGTTCTTACAACATCTTTGCGTTTGTAGAGGTGGTGAGGGTGAGTTTCTGTTACTGCTGTGAGGAATCCCTTCAGTTTTCTCTGAGAAGAAAAAAGGTCTGACTCCAGATTAAACATCTTGAGGGGTTTATTTTGCTGATAGTGTGATACTCGGTTTTATCACAGCATCACAGAGCTGTTTAGGTTGGAAGGGACCTTCAAGACCGTGTTGTTCCACTCAAGGGACCACGTTGTTCAGAGCCCTCTCCAGCCTGGTTTTGTCATTTTTACCACTGTAACTTTGCATTTCTCTGTGTCTCAGCAGGGCAGAGTCCCCGGTGGCTTGCGAGGTGTGCGAGGGAGCCGAGGAGATGCCGGAGCCCCTGCAGCAGTGCACGGCCTGGCTCCGAGCCTACTTCTGTGAGCCAGCGAGCACAGGGGCCCTGCCCCTGCCAGCCTTCCACCACCCCCTGCTCCAGAGAGGTCAGTGCCACCCCCTGCCCCTGCCAGCCTTCCCCACCCCCTGCTCCAGAGAGGTCAGTG
>WAAG01000507.1:79911-95908 GCA_013390105.1 Tichodroma muraria
ATAAATAACTATTAAAATATATTTTTAAACAAATATAATTGTTACCACAAAGTTGTGCTGTTTGTGAATTTAGATAAAAGCAACACCTGAGGAAAATTCCTCCTCACCATTCCCCATTTATTGACTGGGTTTCCTGAAGGCCTCATGACAGAAACTAATCATTTGAAACGAAGTGGGTCCCATTATCTATAATAATAATAATAATAATAATAATAATAATAATAATCTCAGAAGTCTGATGTTTGCAGTGCTTTCTTGCCTGCCCCAAATGCCATCATTTCGTGGTGAACAAGGGAGCCTCAGGATCTGTGAGCTTTGCACAGCATCTTTGTTTCCATGAGCATCTTCTGTACTTACTTTCCCACGTTATGCAAATTCCCCAGTGCCAGATCTCTCACAGTCAAATTCCAGGGTGGTACTGAGGAATTTTTTTATTCGTTGGGATAAAATGAAGTGCCTTGTTGTGCAAATTTTAACATTGAGGTGGATGTGAATGGGCAAAGCTGGGTAGGAAATATTACTGCTCCTGCCACCTCTATACAACAGCAGGGGAATTCTGCCTCCCAGATTATCCATCAGAAGATCATAAAACATTTAAAATAATGCTTTTTCTTTTCATTAGTTTTCCTAAATGGGCTCCTGAATTCTTTTTAGCTTTGTGAATGAAATTCCTTACCGTAAGCACTGCTGACCTTGTTTCAGCTACTGGTTTGGGCTTCAGCCCTGAGAGATTTGAGTTTGTAGAAGACTTGGGTCCATCCCTAGGGCACGACCTTCCTGTGCAGGCAACCCTGCAAGGCACAGAAGAACTTCTAAAAGAGGGAAAAATAAGGATATTTGTTAACAGGAAGCTTCTTGAGAGAAACAGTCACCACCCTTGATTTTCTGAGGGAGGGAAGGGAAATTCTTCAGCTCCATCCAAGGCTCAAAAGCCAGCCAGGAGCTGTGGCAGGGGTGGGACGTGGCTGTGAGCTTCAGCTGAGGGTGCTCGGGGCTGTGGGTCTGACCACCTGCAGCACGGGCTGGGTGCTGGGCAAGGCAGTTTCTCATTTCAACGTGTGCACCTTCAAGTTGTTCAGTTCAGCTCCCTTGTTTGCTCTTGGCCTGGGCCCAGGTGTGTGTGTGTTTTATTGGGGGAAGGCACCTACGTCATGGAGACGCTGATGAAGAATTAATTGGCTCAGATCACAAGGACGTGAGAGCATTTCTGTTCTCCTGTCACCTTCTCCTGCTAAAGCTTTCATAGAATAGAAAAAAAATGATGTTGAAGGAATGTGGAAAGAAGAGGTCAAAAATTGGAAGGAACTGGTTTTAGAAGTTATTTAGGAGAAAGGTGAGGTAAAAATCAAATTATGATGGATTGCACTTCAGTTTATCTGCACATCAGAGTTGCAGTTTTGCTAAATTAGGAATTTGGTATTTATTTACTTTTACACATTTACATTTGAAAGTGCCTGCTCGTTTCTCCAGGCACTTAAAAACCCAGAACAAACATCAGTGAGAGCATGAGGATCCAAAGCCAGAAAGGCTTTTCCTCATCACTCTGATTTTCTTACATTTCTGTTCAGTAGCAGCTCTTCCAAGTGGGGCCCTGAGCAATCTGGGACAGTGGAACATGTCCCTGCCCATGGCAGGGGTGGAATTGGATGAGCTTTAAGGTCCCTCCAACCCAAACCAGGCTGGAATTCTGTGATTCCATGATCAACAAAACCTTTGGCCCTTCTTTCCCCCCTTTCCCTGTAAATGTGACCATGCACAGCATTGCTCTTTGATAGAGGATTTGAGTTCCATCCTCAAGTGCTTTTGTAATCTATCAATTTTGTAATCAATTTTGTTGCATAATTTCTTCCTAATCAGTGCTTATATCAATTTTTTTTTATTTTTCTGCACTAACTTCATCTGGGGGCCAGAAGGGTTTTGCTTATGCCAGAAAAACACATTAAAAAGGTTCCTCATCTAACAAAAAAAATTTGTGAAGTGCTTTTGGGATGAAGCACTTCTCAGTTCACGGTCAGTTTTCTGCAGCTGCTTTTGTGCCAGCTTTGAAGACATAGTTCCTTGTGGAGAGAAAAACTGTGACAATCAACTCTGATATAACAAAAGCAGAGAGGTTTGCAGATTCAGAAAGATGATCTGCTTTATATTTATTAAGGAATTCTACAAAAATTCAGTATTTGCTGTTTCAGTGGCTCCTCGTGTATCTTAAATTTTTCTAAAGTGCCTTTAGTTTTCTAAATCAGTGTTAAACGGGGGAAGTGTGATTAAAAGCACTTAAAATACAAAACCAACCCTTCCTCTCATAACCTGGCATTGGCAAAGGGGGAATCTGAATCTTGGGGCAGGCGGGAGAATCATGGAATCACAGAACCATTAGGGTTGGAAAAGACCTCTAAGATCATCCAGCCCAACCATTCCCAGCACCATCTCCATGCTCACCAGTAATCCGTGTCCCCAGGTGCCACATCCACATGGTTTTTGAACATTTCCAGGGATGGTGACTCCACCACTGCCCTGGAGAGACTGTGCCAGGACTGGACAGCTTTTCCATGAGGAAATTTCCCTAATCTCCAATCTAAACTTCCCTGTCATCGTTTGAGGCCATTTCCCCAAATCATGTCCCTTGTTCCCTGGGAGCAGAGCCCGACCCCACCCCACTCCCTGTCAGGGAGTTGTGGAGAGGGAAAAGTTTGGTTTCCCAACACCTCCAGGAGTTCTCTCCTTACTGGCTCTCCAGTTTAGATGCAGCCAATATATTTATTTTTAAACATAACTGAAAACGTGGAACATAATTTCAGCAACCTGTGTCATGGCCAGCATTCAATGTGGAATTTCACCGAGCAAAGAGGAAGTCAGGTTTTCCCACTCCTCTGAGTGGGACATCTCAGAAAAATCCCTGAACATTCCTGATGGGAAGTGATTAGTTGCTCTGAATGTATCCTGGTCATTAGCTCCCTTTCTATATAAAGAGGAAGACTGGACTGTTGTCATTTTGGGGGCTGTGCCCGGGGGGTGGTTTGTGGGTCTGTGGCACGGGGGAGGCGATGCTGGCTTCCCTGCCCCCCTCTGTGGTGCTGCGGGGCGGGGTGGCTGCGGTGGCAGTGTGGCACGGGGGTGGCTGTGGCTGTGTGTTTGCAGACCAGATGGCTCATTAGAGCACAGGAGCAGAGGAAATTGGAGACGGCAGAGTTTTCCTTTGCCCTGTGACGAGCAGCAGCCCTGGGGTTCTGCTCCTTGCCTGCTGTGCTGTGCACACTGGATGAGTCCTTTAGGTTCCTGGGGGTGGCGTTCCTCCACCCAGTCCTTGTCCTGAGGGTGCAGGCCTGGAGCAAAGCTGAGCTTTTCCCTAGGTCCAGCTCAGTCCTCCTGTTCCTTCACCTGAGCTGTGAATTCCTGTCTCAGGGCTCAGAGGTCTGGAAGTGGCCGTGGGGGCATTAATGGTTTCAAACTCAACATACTCAATTTATGTTGGATATTGGGCAGGAATTGTCCCCTGGCAGGGTGGGCAGGCCCTGGCCCAGGGTGCCCAGAGCAGCTGGGGCTGCCCCTGGATCCCTGGCAGTGCCCAAGGCCAGGCTGGACCCTGGGGCTGGGAGCACCTGGGACAGTGGGAGGTGTCCCTACCATGGACAGGAACATGATGGACTTTCCCTTCCAACCCAACCCATTCCATGACTCTGTCACATTCCAAAGCAAAGGCAGAGCCTAGCTATGCAGAAAGATCCAGGAGGAGCAGCTGAGGGTGGAGAGCAGAGGGGAGAGCCCTGGAGCTGAAGCTCCCCGTGCGTGATGTACGTCACTCGTCCGAGAGGGGATATTGATGAAACACCTCACACGTAGCGGGAGCCTCCAAAGGAGCTGGGAGCAGCTCGTGACGTAGCCAGGCCTGTAATCAATAATTACCCCGTGATTTCCTGCTCCTTCAGACACTTCCACTGCCACGGGCTGGTGGGAGCCCAGGGAAGCAGCAGTTCTGGGGTGAGGGAGCTCCTCGCTTTCTGTGGCGCCTCCGTGGAGTCAGGGTCATCCCCGGACTCGCCCTCGTGCCTGCTGCTGGATCTCCCCTGGAAAGCTCCCGTGGAGAAAACCCTTGCACAGCACATCCTGAGTACTCTGCACCCTTCCAGGCGCAGCGCTAGCACCTCTCTTTTACTCATCTTGCACTTCCTAAACTATAAAAAAATCCCAGCTTGCAGCAAATTAAGAAAGAAATTTTTCTGTATTTTCTGACTGTGACTCACCAGAGTATTTTTTTTCTTCTTTTTGTGGTCAGAATATTTAAATCATGAGATTGTGGGGCTGTTAATTTGTCTGCTTCTGAGATGACAAATTCAGCATCCTGTAGTGCTTACATTTAAAAGGGATTTCAGTGGCTGTGCTGCTCACCCTAATTATGGTACCCTGAGAGTAAATTTTTCCCACGTACAACTTATTTATAGATTTTTTCAATATAAAAAAATTTATTTCAATAAGAAAAGCATTTTCATTACCAAAATGAATTACAGATCTCTTTTCCTTTCCTTCAAATTACAGTAAAAAAATTGTAGGAATCGTTGACTTGGTTGAGGTATTGTCAAGTAAAGCTGGAAGGTTTGAAACTTCAGGTGCCAGTTGGTGGATAAGCTGTCTGCAACTTTTTTAAATGCATATTTTCATATTTCAGGCACGCACATGTTCAGGTTCAATGTATTTAGTCATTCCTGTGGTGACCTTTTTGTTCAGGTGTCATGAAGCTGAGACTTAGGATAAGATTTTGCTTCAAGGAGCAGTCCCTGGGATTTCCTTCCTTTATCTTAGAGATATAGATATAGATTAGATATAGATATAGATGTAGATAAAGATTATAGATTAGATATAGATATAGATAAAGATTATAGATACAGATATAGATAGATATAGATTATAGATATAGAGATATAGATATAGATACAGATAGATATATAGAGATAGAGATAGAGATACAGATATAGATATAGATAGAGATATAGAGATATAGATATAGATAGATAGATAGATAGATAGATATAGATATAGATATAGATATATAGATAGATATAGATATAGATATAGATATAGATAGATAGATATTATATATATATTTATGGTTAAAGCATAAATTTCTTTAATAGGTAAAACAGCAAACTTTGCCAACAGGGAGACCAGGAGTCCCAGTATCATCTCTCCATGGTTCCCTTATTTCCAGTAAAAATGGAAAATTCAGTTAATTTCTCTAGGAAAGTGGGAATCCACCCTGTTATATGAACTGCCAGAGACGTGGATAGATGGGAGATTGGGAAGGAATTGTTCCCTGTGAGAATGGGATGGAATTCCCAGGGCAGTGGGGCTGCCCCTGGATCCCTGAAGTGAACACGGGCAGGTTAGACACTGGGGCTTGGAGCAGCCTGGGACAGGGGAAGGTGTCCTTGTGTGGCACTGGATGAGCTTTGAGGTCCCTTCCAACCCAAATCATGGGATTCTGTGTTAATATTTTGCAGTCTTGAGCTGCTCTGTTCGCTTGCTGAGGAGGAGGCAGGACTTGTCCTTTCCTAGGCAAGTACAAAATGTCGTTTTTACCATTGATTATTGCTGCAATTTGTGAAGTTTGGTATTAGAGGCTCAATTCATTAAAGGAAAAAAAAAGTTGAGGTATGTTTCTGACTTTCCCTTTCTCAACCCTTGGGCTTCATCAGACATGCAAATACATTTCTATTTAGGCTTTTAGAAAGTGTTAAATATGAAATAATCTGCTCGGAAACGTTCGTACTTCACATATCTGGACATGGCAGATTCAAGTGCAGAGAGCTGACAAGCTTTCCTATTTCTGTCTGCCAACTCAAAATTCAAATTCCAGAGACTGGCATCTTCTTTTATTACTATTTCATGTGAGAGGAGTTTTGATAAGCAGAAAGTCACTGTTTTGTGAGACATTTAATGGATTTTTACAATCCAGTACTTCCCTACAGTTTTCTGCAAACAGAAATCAATCCTCTCCAACCTTCAAAAATGGAAACAGCAAAACCCCAAAATAGCCCAGTTACTTTTATACCTGTAATTCTTTTTCCAGCCCGGTTGGCCCATTACTTTCTATCAACTATGTGTATTTAAAAACAAAACTAAACAAAAAAAAATCAATACAAATGCATTCTGGACAGAAATACCTGCAAAACTCTGACCCTATTCCTGCTGAATTCAGACCAAAATTGCCATAATTTCCAGCGGAAGCCCATGCAGTTTTAAGTGTATCTTAAATACTTTTATTAAAGTTGATAGGGTAAATTGTCTGCCAAATGTGGTCCATTTAGGACAATTCAGACCCCCTTAGGTGCAAATTTCCTTTTTGGCAGCACTGATTCCAGATGTTGATGGGGTTTTGGTGGAGCCTTTCAGGGTGTCCATCACTGATGTGACCTTGGAAGAGTCTAAGGATGGAGAGAGCAGTGTGCCTGTCCTGTCACGGGGAAAGCAGTGAAAGGGTCAGTTATTTTAAAAAATTAATTGCATTTCCAGTAGGACAAGCCTTTCTTGCCAGTATTCTTAACATTATTAGAGGTAGACCATAATCAGAATAAAGGAGCACTTTATAAATTGAGTTTTTTTCAGTAAAAGTGGGTTGAAGGTCCACAGCCAGAGCTCACCTGTGCAATGGCAATATTTTTACTTGTTTTCAGGGAATTTGAGGATATTCACTATTCAAGACTCTGAAACAGCTGCAGAGATGTGTGGATTTTGAAATTATTCTAAACTTTTGTTTAGAAAGAAAGGGTTTGTGTTTTGGTGATGGAGTCCTGGGAAGGAATTTTTCCCTGTGGGGGTGGTGAGGGGATGGGATGGGATGGAATTCCCAGAGGAGCTGTTGCTGCCCCTGGGTCCCTGGAAGTGTCCAAGGCCAGGCTGGAGCACCTGGGACACTGGGAGGTGTCCCTGCCATGGCAGGGGTGACACTGGGTGGGCTTTAAGGTCCCTTCCAACCCAAACCATTCCATGATAATGGAATGTTTGAACTGCAGTTGGACCAAAATCAGGGCAGCTTCATTCTAAAATCAGCAGCTCTAAAAGCCACCTGCATGTGAGGCTTCTTTATAAAGTGAATTTGTTCAAAATCACATCCCTTTTCTCCCCATGAAATAAAAGGAATTGGTTGACCCTGAGCTAAGAAACATTTTGACCAACCCGGTAACTTTTGACATTGCTGCTTGTAGATGAGATTTAGATTAAAAGGTAAGAATTGAAGGTGGAAAAACCCCACCAGTGTAGGAAAATTACTTTTTTATCCAGAGTCGTGTGCTCATCTTCACCCAGAGCCCCAGACCTCAGCACCTGCTCTCATTGCAGACCTGTGAGGAATAAGTTTAATTTAATTCATTTTTCCTTTGATTTGTTGGCTGGCTTGCCACACATGCAGCCCCACGTAACCTTTGCACCCGTCCTTAATAAAAACCCATGCAATCAAGATAAAAGGAAAGGATTTTAATAAATGCAGCCTCCCACACCCGTTTTATTAATGAACTTCCACGCAAGTTTGCTTAAAACCCCGTATCGATAGGAAATACCATCAATACTCATATGCATTGAGCCTGTTTGGTGTTTCAGAGGTAATGTGCTTAATGGGCCTGTTACTATGGTGAGCACCTTGTTTCTAAGTAATATTGTTAATTTTTTTTTCGGGAAATGACAATATAGTGACATTTCTGACAGCCTTTATAATGGGGGCACATAAATAAATTAGTCTGAGGGGAAAAAAATTTATAATAAAGGTATTTTGCTGCTTCTTGACCTAAGGATGCCCCTTTCTGACCCGTTTCCAAGATGTTTTGCCACATCTTCTGGCCAGTTTATTTGCTGGCCATTTTATTCTGGGGGAAACAAGGTCTGGCTTAACTGGAAAAACACACTTCTCACTAGAAATTTGCATCCCGCACTCTTCTCAGAATAAAATATGCAAGAACAACATAAATGGCATACTCCTTTTTTTCCTTTCTTTCTTTTTTCCCCATGAATTGGGCCTTTGATGTTCAAGAGGAGCCAGTATTAAAGGACATCCCTAGAAGGCTGTAGAAATTGTCCCTATTTATGACAAATGTAAAATAGCACAAATCTAGCTGAATGTGATGGTGTCATTAGTTTGTGAATCGCATCCTCGAAAATAACTGTGGAGGAGCCAAATCGGTTTAAAAGAAGATAACAAAATGGTTTAAGCTACTTAGGTTGAATGCCAATTATATTTTAATATTCAACTGAGCATATTTTACTAAGAAAAAAGGCAGCGTCGACGCATGCATAACTCATTGGCAGCGTCGACCAGCTGTGCCACTCTTCTCTTCGAATCACTTTGTGCATTTTAGTAGCATGGTAATTTAGTAGAGAACTACCTGAGTGATGGCATTTTCAATGAGCAGGTAATCTACAGAGAATTTTTATATGGTTATGAGTTCTGTGCTTCAGCCTGGCAACACAAAAATACATCAAGACCAATTACGGTATCAACTTTCAGCGTGATACCCTTGCCACGCAAGTGCATGTATTTCTGCCCCAGGCATTTCAAATTGCATCTAATTTGAAATCTTTGGGGTTTTAATTAAATTTCAGAATATATGGAATTCTTCATTAGTACCTGCTCTGAATAGCAGATTATACTTCTCTCAGTCTCTCGTTAAAGAAGTAGGCTGTGGTAAATAGCATGTTCAAGAACCGATCATTTGTGGTGCCTGGATATTGGGAACAGAAATAGTGAAATGCAAAATAATATCAAAAAGATTATTAGTCCAGTGAGGGACTCTTGATTTGTATTTTAATGGAATTTTACATTTCTCTTAATGATTTGCAAATTGTCCTCTGATTATAAGATGCATTAAGCTTTTCATTTTAATGGAGAGACACAGCCATTAGCAGAAATTTTTTTCTGTCTTCTTTTTAGAGTGCTTCCCTGCAGCAGATAAATATTGAAACCATTAACACCTTTTGATGTACTTTGTAGTGCTGCAGCTTGGGCCAATACATGAATGAACCTCACCCTTTTATATTTTAGCACTTTGCTGGAAGCTCCTGGTTGTCGTTCTGTAGGTGAACAATGACCGGAGCCCGGCGTTTCCCTACGTTTATTTCCTTATAATTAATGTTCCAAATGTTTCGGGGAACATCATTCATATTTAATGCCAAAAGAAGTAGTAAAGCCAACAAAAGTCGAGATCTGAAATGCAGATGGAGGGTGCCGTGACCTTAGCTCTGACCATCCTTCCAGGGAGGAGGGTTTGTTAGGGACCCGCGGTGGGCGAGGACACAACCGGCTCCTTTGTTGCAGGCTCCAGAATACACGAGCACTCTTCATTTGTCAATCTGAAAGTCAAATTTCCTCCTCGCTTTCGGCTTAACGTGAACCCTTAATGTTGTATAAACATGTTGTGCCTGTGCTGACTTCATTGGGTTTGGCAGGAGAGCACGGGATGAAGAGCAGCCTCTCTTCTGTGGCGGCTCGTGAAGCGTGAGGAGGATTTTCCTGATGCTGCAGGTTTATGTAAAACAACGGGGCTGTTCCATCAGGTAAATGTGTGGTTATGAACCTTTTCAACTGAGGAGAAGCCCTGTAAAATTCTTTAGATGCTTTGGAAAATCAAATAGTTCTTTAAGAGATGCAGGACTGGGGTGTTTTCCCAAGCCCAACCGCTTCTCAGTCCCCAAATAACCCAAATTTCTGCCTGTGCCTTCACAGACTCCTCCTCTCCTGGCAGGTTACCTGTGAGAACTTCCTCCAAGCAAGGCACTGATTTTAGGGCTGCCTGTTAATTGAGCAACCTGGAATCTCTGAAATCCCATCAGGGGTCACTGGTAGGACTGCTCCTCTGTTTGCTTCCAGGATGTCTGTTTAAATAATTTGGATCTCGGGAATTCCAGTTGCAGTTCATTTAAGCAGCGCTGTGTGATGGCACCAGGATCAGTCAAGAGGCTGAGTGACTTCATGGGATCACGCTTCACCTCTTCCCAGTTGTTTTATTGGCTGCTTAAATACATATTCTTTAAAAGAAAAAAGAACAAAAGCAAGAAAAAGCAAAAACACACCTTCACTTTGAGACTGAAGCCAGAAGATTCTGGGAGTTATTTGCTGCTGCTGCAGCATTCTTGGAAGGATGTTGTGAATTAGTGTTTGGAAAGTGCTGTGTACATCTTAGGTCCATCCATTAGGTATTTAGAACTCAATAATAAATTAATACAAATAAAAAAAAAATCAGTACTTTGATACTGACCTCAATTGTATGCAGTGAGGAAATAGTTCCATTTTACTGAATTTAGGCTCTTTAATGAGTATTATTTTTAACGCGCACATTTACAAAGGAACTTACAGAAAGCTGAAGAATGTGCTGCTCCTTTTTTAGCCCAGCGAGGATCTTACACTTTGTTCACGTAGTGGAGCACATTTGCATTGCATGTTTCATACATTAATTTTCTAGGCCAGGTTATCTTTGGCAACAGGATCTTCACAAAGCAACTGAGGGTGCAGATTTCTTGATCCAGAGTCCTCTGGGAGTGGATATTTGGGGCCGTGCTGAAAAATGAAACGGTAAAAACGCCTCATCAGTGTGACTCTAAGTGGAATTAGAGAGAAAAAGCAATTCTGTGGAAAACAAGGTAAAATAGAGGAGAGATGCTGGGGCCTCCCAACCTCCTCTGCCATCAGCCTTGCTGGAGGAGAGCATCAGGATACCTGTGCTGAGTAACCCAGTGGTGACTCAGTGTGGTCAAAGGTTTTCAGAGAATTAATGTTTCCTTTCTCCCAGATAACCTGGCTTGGTGTTGGCCTGTTCCCTGAGTGGATATAAGATAGGTTTGTGGAGGTACTTGGGGGATGCAAGGGATTCCTTCTGGCTGAATGTCTTGGATTGGAAGGGAATTTAAAGATCCTCTAGTTCCAAATCTGTATAACATTCCAAATATGTAGCACATGAAGAAGAAATATCCCTGTTCTTGTAAGATGATAAAACCAATTCCTGTTTGCAAAATCAGTTTTACACAAGCTGATGTCAAAATTTGTGGATTTATTCCCCTTTCATAGAATCCCAGAATGGTTCGGTTTGGAAGGGACCCCAAATCCCACCCAGTGCCACCCCTGCCATGGCAGGGACACCTCCCACTGTGCCAGGTGCTCCCAGCCCCAGGGTCCAGCCTGGCCTTGGGCACTGCCAGGGATCCAGGGGCAGCCCCAGCTGCTCTGGGAATTCCAGCCCAGCTCCTCCCCACCCTCACAGGGAAGGATTTCTTCCAATATCCCACCCAGCCCTGCCCTCTGGCAGTGGGAGCCATTCCCTCTGTCCTGGCACTTCACCCTTTGTCTGAAGTCCCTCTTCAGCCTCCTTTCCTCTCCCTTTCATTTCCTTTCCCTTTCCTTTTCCCTTTCCCTTTCCCTTTCCCTTTCCCTTTCCCTTTCCCTTTCTTTCCCTATCTTTCCCTCCCATCTTGGGAACACACTGGAGCCCTGCAATGATGACCAATAATCTTTTAGCACCTATCTATGAATTTTAGAGCCCATGTCTCCCACTTCCTTCATGGCAGTCCTGGATTTTGTGTCCTGAGGTGAGATTTGAGGTTCTTGTTAAGGTTTGTAACTTTATTTCCCCAAATTTGCCCAATTTGTGCTCAATTTTGCTGCCCAATTTTGCACTCCCAGTTTTAGTTGATGATCCTGACCAAGACCTCAAACTGAAGATCCTGATGAGTTGGAAATTTTGATGTTAGTGAGCTTTATTTATAGGGATGTATTGGGAATTGTGCTTTATCGAGGTGTGTGAGCATTGAATCCTTTATCTCCACTTTGTATTTTGGATTCATTAATGTTGGAGTGACACTTGCAGCATATCCATAAATCTGGGGAGTTTCCTGCAGAACCTCCCTGCTTGTTCCAGTCTAACTATGACCAGATGGTCCTGCCTTCCCATCAGTGTAATCGGGAAACTGCATCTCCTCTGATTTATTTAGGAGCTGTGGGCAGCTTTGGGTGTCTCGTTAACAGGACGAGTCAGACGAGCTGCAGCCTGTGATGCTGCTTTTCTCTTGAGTTCCAACAATGCAGATTGAGGTAAATTCAGTTTAATTTTTATTATTTCCTCGGGAGAAGGAGAGGAGTGACCTTCCCCGGGCTGGCAAAAACAAGAACTCCAAGAAAGGAGGAGAAAGAGAGAGTAGAGGTGGGACCAGGAGGTGCATTCAGTGTACACCACCAGGAATTTTTGAATTTTGAGTCAGGTGTTGGCCATTGGTGACCTCTTGTCACACAGGGCCAGGAGGGAGAGCAGTTCAAGCTCTGTCTGCAAGGCGCAGCTGATGAGGAGAATTTCAAATTGCCCAGGTGAAGTTCTTGGTGAGTCCCAGCTCCCTGACAAAGAGAAATAGAGGCAAGTCCCTCATTTATTTCTATCTTGAATGGGGAAATAGAAATTTAATTTTCTGGCCCAGTCACTTAGAAATTGCAGCTGAGCTGGTGCGTGTTGTCTGTGGAAGGCCCATTCTGTGTCTGTTCCAGAACAGGAGGAAGGGTTGTATAGCAGTAAATAATGATAAAATATGGCCAGTTAAGATGAGTTTGCAGTGATAAGGAAGTGGTTGAGTTTCTCTGATCTGCAGGTCTCTTGTATTTATGTCTACAGCAGTTCCTGTGTGGATTTAAAATGTCCATGAAGTCATTAAAGGTTATTTTTACGTATTTTGCACAATTTCCTGCTCCCAAAATGGACGTATTTGAAACAACGCAAAAAATATTTGCTCCTGGAATGAGATTTTGAATGGGGAATGTTAGCCTGGAGAAGATTTCTGTCCCTGCTCATTCATCCTGGAGTGAAGGCATTGCAGAAATACCAGCAGTCTTTGTTGGTGCCTCAGGTTTGGGTTGCAGAGTTGGTACTGCAGGTTTGGGATCCGTGTCTCGGTCTCTGCCTCCTCTCCTAAACCTCTCCATGCTCCCTGCAGTGCCCAGGTAGGAGCTAAGGCATCCCCAAAACAAAACTGTGAGTGTTTTGCTGATTTTAAGCCACTTGTGTTCGTATGGAGAATGATTTATGGAAGTCTTGCAGTCCCAGAGCCTGCTGGGAAGAACTTCTCCATGAGGTGCTGCCAGGAAGCTAAAAATACATAAAACACGAATTTTCTATTAAAATAACAGTATTAAATAATTAGTGCTTTTCACCATGGCACTCCCTACTTCTAAAGCAACGTCTTAGTGCTTAAAATATATTAAGTTGTTGCTTTTTATTAGCCCTGGTGTTGGTCCTGGCATTGATGGAATGCTGTGCAAGCTACCAATTATGCCAGTTATTTTTGAGGTACCCTGAAAGGGGAGACTTGGAATATTTCTTTCAGTGGACAATCGTGTAAGTTTTGGAGGGAACAAGAAGGCTGAAGAGGTTCTGCCTCTTCCCAGAGGTGTGAATAAACCCCCTGAGGGCTCAGTCCTGTTTGTGAAGCATCTGAAGTATGTACAGTGAGGAAATTTGGGAAGTGCAGAGGTGGGGATCCCCAACACAGCAGATCCAAACCTAAACCCATCATCTCCTGCCAAGTGACAGGATGTGCAGGAATTAGATACATGGAAGTAATCCTTCCCTGTGAGGGTGGGAAGGGGGTGGGATGAAATTCCCAGAGCAGCTGGGGCTGCCCCTGGATCCCTGGCAGTGCCCAAGGCCAGGCTGGACATTGGAGCACCTGGGACAGTGGGAGGTGTCCCTGCCATGGCAGGGGTGGCTCTGGTGGGCTTTGAGGCCCCTCCCAGCCCAAACCAGTCTGAGATTCCATCATTCCGTGGCCCTGCTCCAGGGCTGGCTCTGCTGCTGAGAAGCCCCTCCATAAATACCCATCTGCATATTGGAGACACACAGAAATGTTTCATGTTTATTTTTGCTGCTCTTTGATATCATTGCAAAGTGGATAAATGCCTTCCATCACACCCGGCGTCGCAGCACGAGCAATATTGAGATATATTTTAGTGCATAAATGGAGCATCCTGGCAGATCCATCACTTTGGCAATGAGAGTGTTTCGAGATTCAGGGGAGGCGTCTGGGGCTCCTCGGCTGCCTCAGAGCCGGCCCACAGTCAGGGAGATTTGTCACCCACGTTCTCTAGGAACAATCTTACGTTCTGCTTCCTTAATTGAAGATTAAGATTGTGAAATGTGAAGGAGTGATTAAAGAAGCACTTGTGGGAAGAGGGGAGGCAGCACCGTTTGGGGCTTAGCGAGACCTCCCAGGCTCTGTTCACTTTCCCTTCTGGAGCTCAGAGCTCAGCCAGCCCTGCCCGCCTCCCTGTGTGCTCACAGAGAGTGAGTTGGAGACCTTTGTAGGGAAATCCCGGCAGCAGTGCGCCTGTCCACAGCTCAGGAAGCTGTTCTGGCCACGCTGGAAGCCTCACTGAGCAGAGCTAATTGTTGTTTGCTGGAAGGAAACCCTATTTCACACGCGGAGGATGCCTGCACCAGCCTGTTCGTGATTCTTCCGTGCTGTTTATTCAAAAATAGGGTGAAGAGAGTCTTGCTGTTCAAAGGTGGCTCTGGCCAGGTGAGCAGCTCCTCACCACTGAGGGGGGACCCAGCTCCCGGGCACGGGGGCTCATCTGAATAGGTGAGAAACCAAAGTCAGCCGCGCAATTGGAGCTGGATTCCATCACTCACCACTCAGTCACAACTTCTTTTGAATTCCTCGGCTGCCCTGAGGCAAAGGCTCAATGTTGATACTGAGATTAATCCCAAAAGAGCCCCTTATTTCTCAGCAGAGAAATTAAAGCTTGCCAGTTTTCCTTTCACCTGTCCTTCTGACAGCTCTGTCAGTAATGATATGCCTTCTACATGGTATAATCCCCATCCTATGGTAAAGAATAATTTATTAAGAAATTAAGGGGCTTAGCTCCTCTCTGTCGGGTTGGTCTTCAAAAGTTGGCTGATAGCAGAGACAGCATGATTATCAATGAAAAATTATTTAACAGTACCTTGGGGCTTTTTTAGACAAAGCCTAATAAGTCACATGGGTAGATATCAATCAAATTTATCCCCCTTAGATTTAGTAAATATTCCCCGAAGTTAAGTCAAATTATGTTGATTATATGGCTCCTCTCCTTGCAGTTCAGTGTGACTGTGGGGCACAGTCCTAGTTTAGGGAGAAGCATATTTTTAGCAGCACAGCAGCAGCGTGACATGTTTGCTAATAAAGCTGACACACTTTCTCCCCGGCTCCCAGCATCCCGGGAAGGCCGACGGGAGGGAGGTGGCGACGTGGTTTGTCCCAAGCTGTGCCTTGCTGGGACCCTGGAAGCCTGGCCCGTGTTTGTGTGTACCCAGCCCCCGGCACCTTCATGCATTTTTAATGACTATTAGTGTGTTTAGCATAACACAGGAGATGAAAAGGCCGCGCGTGGTTCTTTTGTTGTCTCTGAGATGCTCAAAGCAAGGTGTGATTTGACATTGCCCTCACTGTCGTTTACGATCTGGGCATGATGAAGGGACATCAATGTCTGAAAACATTGCCTCGCGTGCATTGATAAAGTTGTGTCATTTTAAATCAGATTTTCTACCTTTTTATTGTTTTGATAACAAGGTTATGCCCTGGAGGAGACACATGCTCCCGTGAGCTGGGAAATGTGTGAAACAAGTTTGTTCCATTCTTCCCGTTGAGTGGGCTATTTCAGGAATATTATTATCACATGTCTATTAAAGTTTGGAGTGTTTCGCAGAAGCGGGAGAGGCGTTTACAGAGCAGAAAATCACCTTTTTTTTCCTGTTCTTATTTGGATCCAGCTGAAAATGTAGTGAGAAGGGAGTGTCAAACAAAGCGGGGGTTGCTCTTGTCTGTAATTAATTTCATTGCATCGGGTTATGAGAAACTTCAGTGTTTTTCTCAGGTGTTGAACAGTTCACCAGGCAATTGCAAACTGTGGGAAAAGATTCCTTGGGATGCTGTGGTGTGAGCAGAATAACAGGGATTTAAGCACATGTTGGTACATTTTGAATATGGAGTGCTTTGGGTTGGAAGG
>WAAG01000515.1:7478-18419 GCA_013390105.1 Tichodroma muraria
GAGTAAATATCTTAATATCTTAATGGGCCTCACATGGCTAAACACGGCAATGAAATTAAAGATTTGCACTTCTGTTTGGTAATAGGGTTAAGAAACCTGTGGAATTTTGCTACACTTGAACATCAGGAAATGTCATGTATTTCTGCTCTCCTGTCAAATTTCAAGGGCATTAAAATATGGTCATCTTAAAAGCTCCTGGTTTGGATTTCAATGAGAGCTCCAAGTCCTTAGCACTGCAGAAAACACAACCACTTTTATCCAGGCATCCAAATTTTTGTCCAACAGCCAACATTTCAGTTTGAACTTTTTGCCCCTCATTCATGGTCCCATTTAGGATCTATCTTTTCAACACATTTGCTATGTTCAAAATAGGCGCGTTTCATCAGGAACATGAAAGAACAGATAGAGTAATGGATGGCACCTCTGTACAGGAAAGCAAGGATGGAATGTGATGCATGCTTTCCGGGTGCACAGAATAGGAGGAAATCAGACCTGCCAAAGAAAAGGGTCAGGCAGAGAAAAGAGCTTGACTGTTTTGGCTGCATAAGAAAGGATAGCTGTGAGCAGCCAGAAAACTATCAAAGAACTGCCTGAACAGCTAGAGCTTGTTCTAAGTCAATGCCCTCCTACAAGCAGCCACAGGAAGTTGCCACCATGGTCCAGTGAGAGAGGAACAGAGCATGGCATGTTGTACATGTGTGCAACTGCACTCCTACAGAGTACTTTGAATAGCTTTCCACCAGGGTTAGGTCAGTTCTTTCAAATAGCTTAGCAGCAGCAGGAAATATTTCCCAAGTTGGAGAAACTGCCAAAGGAGATGAGAGAAGGTGATCTGACAGTATCTGCTTCCTCAAAAATGGTGACCAACAGCAGGCAGACTTGAGACTTGTCTCCCATCTACATGTCTGAGTCTGTGCTTGTTTTTAGGCTTGCATTCTACAAGGGGAGTCCATTTCCTCCACTATTGTTGGAAGAACAGGAGACAAATATCCATACCTTCTCCTCCACAGCTGTTTTCCCACCTGTGATGTCAGCTGACTTACTCTTGACTTAAGCTTTAGAGAACCAAAAATTAAACTAAGTGGGTAAAACGAGGCAAGATCAGAAGGCCATGCCCCAAGTTTACACATCAGGGCAGATTCTGCTTTTGGTTTTTGACAGAGTCTGTGGGAATGGTTTAAGTGGATGAGGAGAGCTGCAGCAGCAATTTCAGGAATAGCTCATCGGGGCTGTATTTTTCTGCTAAATCCAGATTTGAAGCACAGAAGAAATATGCTCAGGCTGAAAAAGAGAATTTGGCAGGGAGGGTAAAGTGGAGAGCTCAGTTTGCAATTGCACAGATCCAAAATACTCCATCTATTCTGCAAACAAGCAGCAAATGTATGGTGATATTGATGAACTGCTAACATATAAATCACCACTCTGATAAATGTGCCTACTGATTAAATTTATGAGATTCACTACTAAGATGCAACTCATTCCAGGGAAGAAGCTGATTGTTCACCATGTTTGCAATGTACTTACAAAGCCTCCTGGACCGGAAATATCATAATTAGAAAATGTGTATGCTCACACTTAGAACTAATTATATAAGAAAGCATATAATATTTTACCACACATCATATTTTAGAGAAAACTTTAGACTCCTCATCTTCAACCTTACAGCTGAGAACTGCATACTAGATAAGACCTTTTCTGTAGTAAGATTACAAACATTTTCTTGCTGAAATGTATTAAATATGTCTTGTGCTTTAATTAAACACACACTTTTTTCAACATTTTTCATCCTCCAGCAAGCATCAAGCATTCATAAGGTCCTAGAAACCTCCTTGCCCTGAAACAAAACTCAGCCCATCACAAATCCTCAGCATCAGTTTCTTCATATACATTTGGACAGCTCTATGTGAGATGTTTTAACAATGTGGCAACACTTGGGGGAGTGACACTGCTGCCTGCCTCATGAAAAGTGGTATCTGAAACAAGCTTATGGCAATTCCAAAGTCAGCTGCATCAGCAGCAATTCCTGTATGTAACTCAGAGCTCTGGTTGCCTTTCTTTTCCATGCATACAGGGTAATCCTCAGAGAAACGTATAGTATTACCAAAAATGTCACTGCCTTGTATCAGTTTAAGCAGCCAAGTCAATGTGGTTTGTGCATGTGCATGATTATTATATCTCTACATTTTCCATTTAGTTACTGAAGTTGTGCTTACTAGAGAGAAAAAAATTCTATGGATTATTCTGCTCCAGTATGTGAAAACCATGTGAAAACCATGATTGATGACACCGCTCCGAGGAATAAGCCCCAGTGACATCTGCAGCAAAGCTATGAGGTTACTAATAACCACAACCTGTGAATTGAGAAAGAAGCCTTTAAAAATGACTGCTGACAAACACAATGAAAGAGATTTATGGATTGCCTACATCAAGAGTGCCCAATCCTTGTGAAGTGGATGGCTTGTATCATTCATTATGCTACTGTGACATGAAAATGATATTCTGCTCTTTTTCCATTTTCTTTTTTTTTTTTTCCCATTTCCAATGAGTGAATATCAGAGACTCTCTTTCTGGGAAAATAAACATGACTTATGTAGCCACTGAACTTTCAGTGATTTTTGCTCTTCATTCCCTTAATGGTTGAGGAAAACAGGATGTCTTTTGCTCCAAACAGAAGGGATATCAGCTTATCAACAGTAGATTTTAGCAAGCCTATTATATGGCTGTAAAGTCAAATCCACTTTTAAATCCAATTATCTGCATTCTTACTGCCTTTATTCCTGAAAAATGCTTATACTAAATCATTGAATGTTAACATCTCTAGTGTTAAATACACTCAAACATTGCTAAGTTCACATTGGTCAGGGTCCTTTCTCAAGTGTGTTGTTATAAAATATAGTCAGGAAGAATCTAGAAGACTCTCAGCTACATGCAGACATGGACACAATGGTTGTTTCTGTATTGCATGGTAAAAGTAAATATATTAAAGATTGAAAAGAGACAGTGGGTCAAATATTTAAAAATTAAGAAGCCTGGTTCACAGGCAAGGGTTATTCTCAGAACTACGTATAACCAAAAGCCCTGTACCGTCAGAGCACCTTGCAGTGAACACTAGTTCTGACAGTGTGGTCTCCTGTTTTAGTCTGGAAAACCATGCAGCTGTGAAAGCCAAGTTGGAAACAGATATTCTTCCTACACCAGTCAGGGCTTCTCTGATAGAATTCTTCCTCTTCCTGTTCTTCTTCTTCTCTTGCTATCCAGAGAAGAAAAAAGGAAGATAATGTCTGAATCTGCATACACAGAAATTCCTGATATCCACAATTGACACTAAATCAAAAGGACCTTGTGCTTTTTGAAAGATTTTTGTGTCTTAAGATCTTGGGCAGAGACAGAATCTGTATGGCGGGAACAACAGGTAATGCAAAACTGCTGTGCTGCTAATTTATGTCAAACCAGCAACCATAAAACTACAGAAATGCTGTGGGTCACAGGAGTGGTCAAGGCACTCTTGTTAGTCTTTGTTAATAAGGGATTCTGTCAGGTCCATCAAGCTCTCTATCTGCTTGGGGATTTTACACTGCCACCCATTGGTGCAGTGGGATGCACCTGCACTGCTCTGCAGCACACTGTGTTACACTGCTGAAGGGTTTGCTTGCCTTAGTAGAGCCCATGTGCTGGGACAAACTATGAGATGAAACACCTTGATACACATCTCTCATCTACGGAACTTTACGTGGATTACATTTGCAATTACAGATATTTCTTTCATTTCTAACAATGAAATATGAGCATTTTAGTTGTTAATCATCACCAAAGAGATATCAAAGGGTTACAGAGAAAGTTCAAATACTTGTCTAACCTAGTCATAGAAAAATAAATATCAGGCTGCAAATAAGTCATAAGAGAATGAAAAAATTTAATTCCAACACATGTCCTAATGAGAAAGACTGTGTATGGGAAATGTGACAAAAAGTATAAAATGAACACACAAGCAGCTGGACAATGATGGACTGCATTGTGGAAATACGAGGAAATTAGTGAATCTTGTGGATCATGTGGAAAGGTGAGGAAATTATTGTATGTGGTGTGTCATGTGAAAACATGAGTTCTACCCTAGGCTTCATTATCAGAGCCTTCTTGTTGATGTAGGCTGGTTTTACTGTGAATTCCTCCAAGGATGGAGGTCACACAACATCTCCTGGTAGCATGTTCCTGTCCTTGGCTGCCCTCAGGATGAAAAAGCTTATCTCTTTGAACTTCTGCTTCAACTTTACACACATTATCCTTTGTCCTCTCACCAGGCACCACAGCGAACAGCCTGGCACCATCATACCATACTAGTAGAGACTGGGAGGCTGCTGTGAACCCCCCATTAAAATCTTCTCTTCTCCAGGGTAGCTGAGCCTATGTTACCAGGCCTCTGCTCCCAGGCAAGCCATCCAGATCCCACCATCTTGGTGGGCCTCTGCAGAGCACACTCCAGTTTGCCCTGTCTGCCTTGTACAAGGGGGCCCCTAAGTGGCCTCACGTCCCTCACCCTGCTGGGTGAACTCCTCCTAGCACATCTCGGCGTGTCCTTGTCTGCCTCTGCTGAAGGTAGGTGCTTTGCCCACAGGGTTTTTTGGAGCACACTGCCAAGATGGATATCCACACTAGCTCCTGGATATCCACACAGCCTGTTCTGCTGAAAAG
This sequence comes from Tichodroma muraria, assembly GCA_013390105.1. Taxonomy (NCBI): domain Eukaryota; kingdom Metazoa; phylum Chordata; class Aves; order Passeriformes; family Sittidae; genus Tichodroma; species Tichodroma muraria. Next base: position 12,168 of record WAAG01000515.1, read on the forward strand.
CAGAGCACAATGTGGACTCAATTTCTTTGCCAAGGAAATTATTAGGAAGCAGAAGAAATTAACCTGAGTGGATCTTCACGCTGCTGCAATCAGATGATTTCCAGTGCCTGCAATAAGTTGCTTAATTGGACAATACAACATGGCACAATTGGTATTGTGGTCACCTCCTTTCATGAGGAAAGAGAACAAGATGTGACTGACATAGCTGCAGCTACAACAATCTGAAGACACTAAACAGCAGGCTGAAAACAGCTATCTTTGTGTTGGAAATGTGAAAGTTCTAGACTTCCAACCTAATCACCTACTCAGCTTCTTGAATGCCTGTTCTCTCAGCAAGTGACCTTGAACCAATTCAGAACTTTCCTTACCATAATGTAAGGACACCCTCACACCCAATATTGTACCCAGCACCAAATGCATCCTAGACAGAGGCACATATAAATTGGCTGCTTCTTGATACTATAACTGTGAGTTACAAGCTTCTGATAGTAAACTGTCTCTTTGTCCTTACTAAACATTTTATTTAGCCTGAATTATAAATGTCTCATTTTCTTCCTCAAAAATAGATGCAAAATCCTTTAAGGGATATAAAGTAAAAACTGTGCATGTGTTATGCTGAAATGCAAAATGAGAATCCAGGCAGTCAATCGTGTAAGACTACTATAATAAAGTAAAAATTACAATATTGAAAAATGGTTTCTTATGAAGTCAGCTTTAGAGGGGGTAGGGAGGAGGACAAGGGAAAGAAGAGTCTATGCTCCAGAGGTATGAAACAGTTAAATGAAACAGAAAGACTATCTTGCCAATAAATATGCAGAGGAGATTCTCAAACACATTACTGAGATGTATTGCAATATTATTTGAAAGAATATAAGAGAGACACTGCCTGTGTCATTATCTGAAAGGCATATTCATTGGTATGGTACATTAATGTTAAGTCATTTAGTCTATGTTTTTGCTTGGAGACAGGGTAATTCTGAATTTAGCACTGTAAAATCAGCCAGGTCTTATGGAGCACCTCTTTGAAGTTCCTGAAAAATCTTAAATGCTCACATACCTTGAAAACTCACAGCCTGCACCAGAGAAGTCAGTTTGGGCTGATATCCTCCTTCTCAGCATATCTACGGGTAGATAGTTAGGCAAAAGAGAAGAGCCACAGAGATTTTTTCCTGGAAATACCCTGTGACCATTTTTGCAGAGATTTAGAACCGTTCAGATCTGTATACAGTCTCCAGACCCCCATCTCCAAATTACAGAGCTGTATTCCTAAACCTAGATAAACCATGCAATGATAGGGAAAAAAATGAGGGTTTTTTCCTCTCTTGTGCCTATCTGCCTTATACAGTACATTACAAACTTTCCAAACTCTATTTTTTGTATAATTAATAACAAAGCAAATAATTGAGTGAATAAGTTAAAATGTGCCCCCATTTTGTGGGAAAACTAGAACAGTAAAATGCTGCAGCATTAAATCACATAGTGACTGTGGTACAGTCTCATCTCTTACACTCTACCTAGGGTAGCCCCTGCCTGTTCCTTCAGACTTTGCCTTTGGCACCAGGAATTAATGCTAAATAGTGCAGCATATGTGAAGAATACTATCTTTCTGAAAGATTCAAAGGTGCCTTTCTTTGCTTTGGAATCCTGTCAAAATTGGTTTGGCCAACTTCAGAGGTTCCCCACCCAGCTCTGTTTAAATTTGAGTCAGATAATTTTTCAGCAAATAAAACAAAGTCATTATCCCATTGGGTCACTTAGGACAGCAAGGTCTAAGGCGATGAGTAACAAGTCACCCAGGCTGCTGCTATAAGAGTACATCTGTTAATGGGGACTTGGATAGAGCTGCACGGGCCTCCTACTCTTTCTGACTCTGACTTGTACAATATACAAACAGGGATGGAATCTTGAAACGTGGAATGGAGGGCAGAACTCATCTCTTCTTGGTCATACTTTGAGTTAACAAATTCTGAGTGGCCACATAATCAGAAGCAGGGGAAACAGGGTAATATGGGGTATACAGGACTTGCCCACGATCAGAAGGGAAGCCTCATGGAAATCAGAGCCATATGACAGCTGATAAAAATGTCACTCAGGATTTCATGACAAAGCTATCCCAGTGACGCCTACAGCCCAAAGTAGGTCTCTCAGCCATCTCTCACTTTCTGGGGAGGAATAAGCCACCTCAAGTTCTTGGGCATGGTGTCTTCCCTGGGTATATTCTGAGACCTCGTATATACTGAGTCATGAGAAATCTACAGTCATTGAATCTGTGCATCCTGGACACAGGATGCACAGAAGGTGCTGATGAGGGTCTGTATGGAAAGTCCAAGGAAAGAGAAGGCAGTGATGGCCACTCCTGACCAGCTCAACCAAGCATATTACTAATCACTCCATTTCAGGGAACAAAATAAAACCATAAATACCTTTCCTTACCTCTGTGTTCAACAGTTCATCCACCAGAGAACACGTTCTCAGGACCTGGCACAAATCAGAGCTTTAACGCTGCACTTTCTGTGCCCTAACCCACACACCTTCCAATGAGGCTATTAATTCCCAAAAGCTTGCTATTCAATTTCTCACCAACCTGGTCCACCCTTGTCTGGGTTTCACCTTCTGACTGACACTCATTCATAAAAGGGTGTACTGAAATCGATTCTACTTCATGTCTCAGACTGGACAGGTTTGTTTTCCTGTGAAGACAGTCTCCAGCATTCACCATCCACTCTATATGCTCCTCTTCCTCACTTGCATACGCTGCTTGACATACCTGGCACCTTTCCCAACAGTTTAAAACTTGTGAATTATTGATCTAGCTCTGGCTGAGGCTTGTAATCCACCTTTCCAACAATGTTTGTATTATCCCTGTGTCAGTGTGCACATTTTTTAACAAACTCAACTTATCAGGGCAAGTCTTGGCCTGAAATATAATAGAGTCCTTTCTCACAAAAATTCCCTCAAGAAATTCTCTGATTCCCTGTCCCCACTAGCTTTCTGGCTTATTTCTTGAGCCACAGTTTACTACAGAAAGTATCATAGATTACCCACAGGTTTGAAATTATAAATGCAATATTTATGTAAATATATATTTATATATCATACTGTACATAAATATATAAATATCCCAGTAATCAAATAAAGGAAGACTGACAATGGTTGAATCCTTGGCAAGTCCTTCTTGGTGGACACTTTATACACACTGGCCTCCATCAACTACACAGCAGCAACTCCTCCTGGGTTGCTTTTCATGAAAGTATGGGGTCATAGCTTAACTAACAACTAATAATGATTCATCATAATTACCCCTTCAGCAGTCAAGGAGTATACTCCTTGGTGGTCATGCTGGTCACATTATTTTGACTGTGATCAGGGAAGGGGGAAGACTAGTATTGTACACCATTTCTCTCAAAATGACATGAAGCCTGTCTAAATGTTACCTTTGGTTTTATAATTGTTTAAACATGGTTCAAACACAAAAGGAAGGAAAGGACTTCTTCCTGTTTTCTTATTGACTTTTCAACTAAAAGTTCGAAACAGTTTTGTTGTGAGGCACCCCTTGAGCCTGAACACTGGCTAGCACAGCAGAACACTGCTAAGATGCCCCATTCATAAAGTGACTTGTCAGCTGTGCTGCAGTATTGCAGTGAACAGGGGATCTACCACTAGAATTAGCACAATTCCTGAATGCCTCAAGGACCAAAAAGTGCCCAATGCCCATGAAGGTTGATCAGATTTGTTTCATTAGAAATTAGTTCACCCCATTGTGGTCTGTCATCAGGGAATGGCTTCCACAGCTGCAGCATGCAGCAGGTACCTAGTGCAGAAGGGGTGAATGATCTTCTGCATTACCATTCATGTTATCATTGTCACAAAGAAGAGACATTTTTCTCCATTAACTGTGCTGTAACTTGCAAAACATCCAGGGCTACATTTTGATTCCTTTTCTCTGTTGATAAAAGGCAAACCATTTCTCTTTCCTGTGTATAAACCCATGACTATTTATTACTGCTTCCTGTGCCCATCAGCAACAAAATTCTTGTTTCATCAGTAAGAAAGTCTAAAACAATTTATGGAGCATAACTTCCTCTATAAGAAACGTGAGTTATGTGGCAAATAGAGCCTTCAGCTACTTGTATCAGTATTTTTTTCTCAACCAGTCTCTGAGATGGTTATCTACACTTTCATTACCCCAAGATGACATTAATGCCATTCAGTGCTGACTGGTCTGCCTGATAAAACTAAGCATAAACCCAGGCTGATGCAGAATGTGACTGACAGTTTTCATAAGAAAAGCAAAAGCCAGGAGCGCATATCACCTCTCTAGAAAGAACTGCATTTGGCTGACAGTTAAATATATGAATTTTAAAATCATTACATTTGATACGTTGTATTAAATTTTACATGATCTCATTATAGTCTACATCACTTTCTCCTCATGTTCCTCAATGTCTTTGACAGTCATCTGTCAAATCACAGGAGCTGATGTCCATTTGCAGAGCAAAAGCTTGTACACTGGCAATGAGTAGGAAGCAACAATTCCAGGGAAAGCACCTTCATAAAGAAGTGGATGAAGAAGGGTAGGACAGAGAATCAGGATCTTGATTTAAATCTGGGCTGCAGGGTAGCACCTAAGAGCTGTTGTCCTGCAACACACCTTGCCTCCAAAAATGCAGAATTCTGAAGCAAGAAATGCTTTTTTGTGTTGTACAGCATGTGGCAAACACAAGTTTAAGCAGTGGATTTATTTGAAAGGTAAGAAGAATACAGAAAACTGAATATAATACTAATACCGTCACCATAGTAGCTGGTGGCTTATTTTGGTTGATTCAATTCTCTTGACTTTAATTTGTTCCTACTTACTTTTACTATTGCTGTGCCACAGATTTGTGTATTGACAGTCAGTCACATCCTAGTCATCATCATGAAAATTTTGGCTTCAGTGGCTAGGTACAGCTTGGACTTTTGACACCAAATTTGGCTGAGATATTTCCAGTGAATGTACAAACAACCAACATATTTTGAAGCCAGGTTATAATCTAAATCAGGAACAACTGCTGGCCAGGACAACCGAAAGAGGCAAAATTTTCTGAAACAAGAAGAAAGCTGTTCATTGGTGAAAATGTTTTGCTTCAAAACTGTCATAACTTTTTGACATTTTAAAATCTAAAATAGTGATCTCTTGAAATAGCATTGCCGCTCTCTGTATTGGCATACAGTTTTTGAAAATAAAAAAAATATAAAAAAAATATTCAAAACAAAATGAAATATTTTGTGTTCAATTCCAAATGCATTATTTGATTCATTTTTATTCTTTTATTTCCTTAAATTTATGATAATCCTAAATGCCTTACCTTACCCCCTTCTTCAGAGTCAGCAATTTTGTCATCAAGTTCATTTCTTGTCTAGCTCAACTTGACACCATAGAGACATTCAAGGTAATAGAATACTAGCCTAAACTTTTGGTGATAATAAAAAGTGAAATGAGTATGAAATGTCAACATTATCTTCAAATTGTCACAGGAGATGAAGGGTCATTCACTCAGAACCACTGTTACAAGGTGTCTGCCAAGACAAGCTACTGTATTGTACCATCTTTACCCCTCCCGCATACGATTTGTTCACTTAATTTGAAATCCTGCGATCCTTTGTGTCACAGTCAGGACAGTGCAACCCAAGACAGACTCCAAGAAGGCCTTTTCCTCTCCCCTTGTTGTGCTCACGTATCCCTTTTTATACATACTTCCCCTAAACGTGCTCTACCCTCATTGGTTACAACAAATCAGTCCTATGCGTTCATTGGTGCAATCACTGCTCTGGGGAAGCATTCACAGGATTTCTCAATCACAGATAAATGTCCTGTCTTCTTCTCACAAGTGTTCCTTGATTTCCTCTGTTTCTATGCCAACAACCTTGTTTTCTTCACTTCTTCACAGCTCCTTCCTCTGGCTCACAGACCTGCTGTCAGCACCCTCCAATACCTTTGCAATTTCATTTCTGCTTTCAATTATTTCACTTGTTCATTTTCCTAAGTAGCCACCTGAAATTGCACACAGACTGCCAATATATATTTAAAACTTTTTACTTTCTTTTTTTCTTTTTATGCAATCTTTTCTTATGTTTCATCTGAACTTCTTTGTTTCCTTCCAGGGATTCCTTAATCATAATCTGTTCTTATCCAGTTGTCTATTTATTTACCACTTGTTTGGCTTCATAAATCCCTGAAATGTCTTTCATCCAAATTGAAGAAAAAGGGAG
>WAAG01000518.1:0-11015 GCA_013390105.1 Tichodroma muraria
CTGGATAATAAACATATCTTTTGCTTTTCCTCCTCAAACTAACCCTCTTTTCTTGCTATAGAAAGTGTAGTTTTTGTTAGTGTAGCACCTACACAACTAGTGTTCTGCTAGTAATTTTCACCCTTTTCTCCTTTGCACAGACCATTTGTGTTACTGCATATGCAATTCTCATTTACCCAATTTTCCTTGTTCTGTGCTTTAATAATAGGCATGAAAATCAAACCAGTCTCTCATTTCTTAGTTTAAGTATTTTCTCATCAGTCACACTAGGCACAAGAGATAATTGACTCACTTCAGTCAGTTTCAAAAGGGAAGTTCCTCTTTTCCCACCAAAGCCTCACAATGACTCAAGAAGAAAACTGTTTAGCTCTTCTTGGCAATGCCAGATTTCTGCTTTGTTTCTGCTCCCTGAATCAGTTCTGTGCAGTCAAAAAACCCACCAGCACACCTCAAAAGAAGCCTTGTGCAGCCATGGCAGGTAAGGCTGTCCCATGCAACATCTTGCCAACACTTACACTGCCTCAGTGATCTCCTGAAACCACACTATTAATCTCAGTTTAATATGACACTATAAATCCCAGATCCTCAGAAGTTCCCCCACTGAGAAGCATATTCTCCTCTTGATGGTCTCCCAATGGTCTAATACCTCCAAGCTCCCTCCCCACAATGTTCCCTTGCTACCAGCTGACTGTACTGCTTTTGGGAACCCCACAGACACCGCAGGATGGGGGCTCTTTCCTTCCTTCACTCACCACTGAGCTATTCCACCCTCAGGTAAGCGCAGTCATTCCATGCAACTGAAACCACCTCATTCTCTGTTCCAAATACTCATCTGCTGTAATGCAGTTTTGCAGAAACCCAAAGGCTCTGCTCTACAAAGATTAGGAACAAACAAACATGACCTTTTATGCAATCAATAAACAGGGCAGATTATCTTCTTTCTATTTTCATTAGCATGAGGCTCTTCCTTTCCCCTTCCCACCCCCCCATTTTTTATTCTTACAGGATATGAGGCCCTGATGTCCAGCTGACCAGACTCTCAAAGGCATCCTGATATTCAATCCATTTTAGTGATGCTTCCAAGTGGAAAACTTCCCAAGAGGGAAGAAAACCATCATCAGACTGTTTGGTGTACCTCTTCCCCTGACAATGTGCAATAAACTGAAAAATTCATGAGCTGCATACTTTTGTAGTGTCCACCTAGGCATAGTATTTTTCAAACCTCCTCTCTGTTAAAAACACAAACTTCCAAGGTAGAGGTCAAAATGAGCCACTCCTGCATCTATTACACGAAGAAAGGAGGTATCATACAAAATCCTAGACCTTTTCTCTTCTTCTTCTGAGAGGAGAGGGAAAAAAAAAAAAAAAAAAAAGGAAAGAAGAAAACCAGAGTGGGCCACCAGAAAATCCATATATACCACCAAGTCCAATTCTCTAATTTCTTCCAGAATGGATACAAATACAAATACAGTGAAAGCTGCAAGATGGATTTGGCTAAGCTGTCTCCTGTCAGGTATCTCTCCTATAAGTTTAATGGTGAGGACAGAACACAGCATGGCTATGCTTGACTCATTTTGAAAAGCATGCTCAATACACTGAAACACAGTTCTCTTCTAGCAGATCTAAAAATTAGCCAACTTCAATGTACATCATCATTCCACAGAGGTGGAAATCAAAAGCACAGGAAGGTGCAATGTACAACTCGCAGTCTGCTGCATTTTTCAAGTACTGAAAATGTACTCTGGCACAAAGCAGAGATTCAATGGTAGAGTTATGTCACCTAAACCACAGTTTCCTTCAGATATACTACACCTTTCTGGTGTCGTTAACCATGTTTCCAGAAACAACTGCAGCACCTCTATTTTCCATGCCTGCCCTACGATGTCTGTGAGCTTCATTCCTGTGCTCCTCTATACACCCCCATGCACAAGAATGACAACCCCCCGTGTCAAGAGACGTTTAAGCTATATAAAGGTTTCTTATCTACCTCCCTCACCACCTCCCACCATCCCAAGACACTGCATATAATTAAAAATAAATTAGGCCCAGATTGTGATCTGCTAATTCAGATGTAGCAGGATGTCTCTTTGCACACGCACCCTTCCCTTCCTCTGCATAAAAGTGTCCTGAGAGTCTTGTTTTCTTACCATAGACCCTTAACATCTATCTCTGAGGAAGCTGTTCTTAACTTTGAAATTGTATACCAGCTGCAAAATAGTACCAGGAAAATTCTGAGAAAGCAGTTCATCCACCTTTTTGTAACCCCTCACATGAGAAAATCAAGTGATTCACACTTCACTGGTAAACAGAAGAATGGCTAACACTGTGGGCAGCTACAGGAGCCACATGCTGACACTAAAAGCCCCCTGCATTTTAAACAAAAGAATCAGCAAATCAGCATACATACGGAGTCCTGAACCTGTTCATCTCACCCTATTCTCATGGCAAAACATATCCCAATTATCCTGATCTGCCTCTTTCTTCCTGAAGTGTAATGTAACAGGTACCCACCAACAATTCTGCAGTCCAAAAGGGAAACAGAAGATTAGGGCGAGGGTAGCAGGGTTATGCTTGTAGATACTGCCGAATAACCAGAACAAAAAGAACTTACTGTGAGTTCTCACTCACTCTTACTTGTGAGCAGTAAATTGAGGTAGGACTCTGGGGTGGTAAGTATGGAGGTAAGAGAGCAGATGGTTGCTGGATCCTGATGGAACATAGCAACTGGACTTTCTCAAGAGGCCAGGGACAGGGTGGTGGAAGGACTGGGTAATGCCAAAACACCAGGACTGCTACCTTACAAGGAATGGGCTAGGGCAATGGCCTGGCTGAGGACTGAAGCCAAAACCAAGCTATGAAGAAGAAGTGGTGGATAGTTACAGCATCTACAGGTTCTCAAAGCCCCAGACAAGCCAACTGCCCCCTCTTCCCAGTCTGGAGCAGAACAAAAGTACACAGGCCAATCCTGACTTGGGCCATGCTGTCTGTCCACCCCTGCCCCTACCTCCTTCCTCCTCCTCCTCCCTAGCTACCTGCGGGCTGAAGTCTGAAAAACTGTCCTCATATCACTTCCACCCTCTGCAGGCCCTGGGCTGAGAACTGGAGCCTGCCAGCCCAGCACAGCACCGTGACTGCAACTTCACCTCAGAAACCCGAGATGATGCTGCAGAGAATGTTCTCTGAAAACTACCATCAGCTGCTTCAGTGCAAAGCTCCTCCATGCTTCAAGGACCTCTTCTAATTCTTCAGAGAAAAGCCTGTCTGCTTGAAAGCTCCTTTGAGCCAGGGAGTAAGTGAACATACATGGTATTTTAGCCAACTGAGAGTAACCATGCCCTAAGCAATTTCAAGATAAAAATCCATTATCTTGTAAACAGACACCTCTCTTGAACTATTCACCAGCTTTTGGGCAAATACAGTTTTTTACTTTTATGGTACAGGTGTCCTTGCTTCCCACCAAGGACTCACATTGCACCGTGCAAGGTCCTACACAAATGACAAAAGAAGCCATCCACAGGCAATACATCAATGCTGCTAAACCATTTGGAGGTCAGAACCTGTATTTACCATCTATTTTTTAATTCCATTTACTTAATGTGCCAATATACGAACAAAACACAAAAATATAATACTGATTAGAGTATTTGTTTACTAAAATCAAAGTTGCCGTGCACAGAAGAATAAAACAAGATTAACTGACAAAATTGGTAGGGTTCAAACATTGTTGCTTATAAAACAAGCAATAAATAGGCTGAAATTTTTATTGGGGATGCTTAGTTCTTTTCACAACATTATCTGTACTGTAAAATGAAAACACTTTTCCCTTTACAATGAAAACAAAATTAACAGCAACATTTATACTATATTAACAATTCCTAATTTATGATTCAAGGTCCCTAGTACTTCTATGATTCCTGAATTATGACTTCCTTAGCTATTCTTGTATATCATGTTATACACATTTACCCAAGTTTTCTTTTTTTTTTAAATGAGGTTATCTAGCATGACATCATGCTAGATGTCATGCTAGATAACCTCATTTTTAGGCAGCTGTATTTTTATTTGATACAATTTTATCAGAATTAGAAATATCTATCAGGTATTCAGATTATCTGAACAAAAGAACCCATTTGATTTGGATGAAGAATGAGCACAAGGTTATTTTATACTTCAAACATTAATCACTTTTTATTTTTGAGGAAAGGGAGTGGTAGATGATCTAAATACATGACAATCAAGGTATTAAATAGTGAAACTAGTAGTAATGTCTAATTGGATGTAACAGGAAATGAGTGGCTGACTTCAAATTAAACTAGTTTTTAGAAACACAGCAGTGGGAGGAGATAGCATTGAGGATTCAAAAAGTAACTCAAACTTAGCAGAACTTTTAACTTAATATTTGGGAGAATACTTAATTTTTAACTTTACTGTGAACTAGTTGTCTAAACAGCTGCATTTTAAAAACTAACAAATTGTTGGTTTGGAGCCACTTCTGTTATCAAATCTATATGCTGTTACAAAAGACACAACCTGTGTTTCAATTAAACACCTCTGAATTTACAGTGATAAAAATGAGAAAACAGCATTTAAGGCAAAACCCTTCTCAAGTAAATGGAAGGCTGATTAAAGTGATTTTTATGAAAGAGGGCTAAGGATTTTAATTATAAATTATAAATTGTAGTAAATTGTAGAATGTTAGCATATGTATTTGAGAGGTACTAAGAAATGCTTAAAAAACTACTTCTAAAATACTGTTTTATTACTATGGTTATGATTATGTTTATTTAGGTAGGAAGTAATTGTGAAATTGGAATATCACACATACAACTGCACCAATCAAATGACAATAATGCTGGCTTCAGCTCAGATTGCAGAGAATACAAGACTACTTAAATGTTATTTAAGATTCCTTTATTGAATCTATCATTTTTATGTCTTAATTTTAGTATGCTCTGGCAAAGAATGTATGTTTTCTGAGGCCTTCTGAAAGAGGGTCAGACCAGCTGCAGCAGGAAGACATGAAGGGGTTCCTTAAGGTCAAGTCCTTCCTCTTGCAATGTGCTGACACAGCTCCCATCAACACTCATGGAGGAGAGCAGACCCAGAAGTATCATCCTGCTAATTCTGAATGTGTTTGCTTGGTGGGTTGATTACACCTCAGACACGCCAGACACATCTCATTATGAAACCCAGGCAGATGACTAGCTCTGATGCAGTTGTAAGGCAAACAATCCATAGGAGAAATCCTTCCAGACACACATTTATGGTTTATCTGCCTCACCTAGTAACATCCTTCCAATATCTATCCTTCTTTCAATACTAGAAGCCTGTTGTTTCACAGGGCACTGGTGGCATGTATGGCACACTCAGGTTTCCCCTCCCTGTCAAGTGCACAGTTCCTGGCTGACAAAGGGAGCACAATGATTGAGTATATTCTCTTCCAGATACCCTTTCCAGGCCAAGGGATTACAAGACCAGGCTTTGCAGCATTTACATTTTCTTAATTTCCAAGAAATTTATTTCTATTGTGCCCATCTGTAGTAAGATTAAATCACTCAATTATATTATTCCTCCTAGTTCTGGCTGAAGACTTTTCTTCCTCATAACATTACTTCATATGGGAGAAAAAAAAACAGAACTATATAAAATTGCATTCTTTTCACTACAACATATTTATGTTTCCATTCAGTCTTTTTGCTGCATTAGTGTAATGGTCTGTTTTCAGAGACAGCCATAACATCAGTAAAAGCTTCCAACCCTCCTCTTTTCTACCCACAGCAACAGGTCAGTATGCCCAAAAAACTGAAATCCATAATAAATAAAATACAGCCTAAAATCTCTACTTACTCTATATTACTCCTTTACAGGTCCAATAAAAGTGGCCTGCTCCCTGAGCTGTTTGCTTTTAATACCAGAAGTAAACGAATTCCAGGCTTCATTTTTTCTTAGACTGTTTGAAAGAAAAAGGCTCCAAAGGCTAAAATCAGAGCTACATCATATAGTAACTATAATGCAAGAAACCCAGCAATGGGAAACAATAAATTCTGTGCATTATTTCTTTTTCTAGATTTCTTTCAATGACATATGACCATACAACATTTATTTTCTGGCTACTACATAAGATGCAGCCATTTGTAGCCGAAAGCACAACACATTATGGAATGGAAGGGGGCAGGTCGTAGGTGATCATAAAAATCAAGTGAGTACAAATTAAAGCGAAAGAAATAAAAAAGGGTTAGACTTGTTAGGTGTGTGACTTCAGCTTCAGTATCATCTACGTGCTCCTCCTTGACTGTACAAACTCAGTACTCCCTTATCACAGTTATACACATGTGTATGAGCATATGAAAGAACACATGTAATTCAAATCCAACTCCATAACCTAGTTTCATCAAATCAATCAATCAAAGAGCAACCAAATTAAACACTAGGCCACACAAAGTGTCCATTACAAAGTATAATAAAGGTTATCTAGGAAGCTCCTGCTGGCAGAAAACGTGACTTGTCAGTAACTTGAGTTCTGCAGATGTCTCTTGTACGTACTTCACTATGGCAGAACAGGGGTGTGGCAGCATTTAACCACAAAGACTTTTTTAAATGCTGGCAGTACCTATACCAGATGCATGTGCCCAGCAGCAGCAGCTCCCACAGAGGTGTCCATTGGGAGAGGAAGAGAGCAGGATCAGGAAGAAAGCTACAGGAGAAGGAAGACTACTGACCAAGTGCTCAAGCACTCCTTAATTTAACTCTAATGATTATCAGTAGATTCACCTGAGCATGGGCCAACATCCATTTGTGCAGTCTTTGACTCAGTTATAGCTGTAAATAGCTGTGAAAATGCAAGGAAATAAATCAGGAACAATCACCTAAGTGTGGGAATGACCCAGGCTTTGGTAAAAGATGATAGGTTAAACTGTTATGTGAAATAGCTGCGCTCTATTTTCACCAGGTGAGGATAGCTGGAGAACACAGGTTTTACTCCGTGTCAGATTTTGCACACTCAGTCAAAAGCTACCTCCACCTTTAGGTGGGAACTCAAAGCTGCTCCAGGTAAGAATGAGGAGGATCAGGCTCTAACAGCTGTTGGTTCATCCAGGCTCCATGCAGTAAGAGGGAGGAAATGCAGATTGTGACTGCAGGTCCCCCTCCTGCAGTGCAAGAGGAGGCCTGAGAGCCATGGGGTCGTACAGAGGGTGCACAGGGGTAAGCTGGTGAGCAGACCTGCCTGCCTTGGCCAGATGGGAACACGAGCAACGAAGGGAGAGTCTCATTCTCTCTTACAGAACACATAAAGGACAAAAGGCATAAACAGAAGAGTAGATAAGAATGTCACTAACCAGAAATGAAGATATCAATGTGATGCTATGATCTCCTCTGGAAAAATGTTTCAGCAATTTTGGATAACACAATAAATATGTCTAATTAGACAGGCACAATCTAAGAAAATATTCTGTGTTAGAGCTGTTGCAAAAAATAATGAATTAGTAAATGCTAACATACTACAATTCTGTTCACTATGTTGACAAATTTAACCTGATAAATCTCCTTTTTAGGTGTTTTGAAGGCTAAAAAAATACATTACTAATGTCTGTATCCACAAAGAAGTAGTCCATTAATTCCAGAAGCTGACAACCACCTTACACAGCAGGAAGAAGGTGACAAAGCTTTGTGCTACCTCTTCTGTGTCAGAGAAAAGAATTATTCTCCAAGAGTGGGTATGAGGCTGCATGAAATACTGCATGAAGAGCTGGCAGGCTGTGCAGCAATGTACCCACAGACACTGTGACACAGCACAGCTGGCTGCGAGACTGGACACCACGGCCATGAAGTACTTGGAATGTTTCCACACCCTGGTGAAATACTAGCAGAGAAAGGGAACCACAGATAAACAACCACCTCCTCCAAGAACAGTATCATGGGCTACAGGACTGTGTAGGCTTGGTAAATACTGTATTCATGAGCAAAATGTGCTTATGGACAGAGACAGAGGAGAAAAAACCCAAACGCAACAAACAAAACAACACAAAGCAGGATAGCAACTAATTTTGAGACCGATCTGACATAATTTATCTCACTTTCCTAAACAGTTCAACAGATCTTAAGGACAAATTAGGAAACCAGCTTTTTTTTCTTTCTACCTATATGGTACTTTTGCACATCCCAGACCACTTAGGTGTGGCCACTATTTCATGCGAATAGTTATTTTAAGAAAGCAAGGAAATAATAAGATTATGTTCATGATTATTCACCTATCAGGTTTCTGCAGTTCATATAGCACGTGGGATTTCTTAAGGCTGGCATTGTTCTGTAAACATAGGAATATTTTTCAGAGTATCTAGGTGCAGAAACATCTGTTATATAGACAGGACAGATATTTTTGAGATAAGAAATTGAAAAGAAAATGTTTACAACAAAATAGAAAGTCAAGACTACAAAAATTTAAAGCCTCGATTGTTGTTTTCTTTTATAGTTAACACATATTAACTTGATTAATCACACTCAAGTATTTCCAGAAAAATAAGCCCCTGAAGCTAACAACAAACAGGAAACTTCAGAGTGAGAGAAGGGCAGCTTCTGGCAGTTAGGACATTTAAATACATAGAGAAGAGACACTATAAAAACAGATGCAGAGCTGGGAAATACATGATTTTTACAGACTCAAGACCTCAGGTTTCCCTCCTGTAAGCAACTAAAACTAGGAATGCCTGAAGATGCAAGAATTAGTCCCATATCAGTAAAATATTTGTACTTTTAATTCAGCTGTTTAGAAGAGAGCTAAAGAAGTAAAAATCATCAAAGTGATATCAAAGCACAGTTTTAAGACACAGTATTTTTTTCTCAAATGAAATAACCTAATGTGAATCAGAAGCTTTCTTAGAGAGTAAAAATGGGGACAGACTGCTTTCCCGTTGATGCAGCTTTCAAAAACTAAAATCATGCTGTCCTGTCTTCCAAAGGTTGCAGAAGAAAAATGGGCATCTAAAAACTTTTCTTTCTCATCAAAGAAAACATACTGTGAATGTACTTAGAGATAGTTAAGTCACAGGTGTCTCTCCTGGGAAATAACACTCTTATCCAATCTATTTCTCATTGCCTGATATGATAGAGAATGAAGCTTTATCACATATAAAATCAAAACCAGTAGCAAAGTCATTTACGTTCTGGAGAAAAGGACACAGAACTGGCTATGTGTGATCAGTCAAGTAAGCACATGGCCAGGACAGTGACAGAGTGTCCATAAGACACTCCAGCAGTGCTCCCATAAGAACAGCCCAGCAAAGCAACAACTGCAACAACTGTGACAAATCCTAGGATCCTGGGTAAAGTAACGTAGAGCTTCTAGATGGAAAAAGTAAAAATTAACACTGAAGAATGAAAAAGATCGTTCTCAAAGGGAAGGGCAGGGTCCCTGCTCAGAAACTAGAAAGATGGACTGGCCCAAAGAGACTCCATCGCAGCCATCTGGAGAAAATGGGTGTTACTTAGCCCAGGAAATTACATAGCACTGCCCTTCAGTCACATGCTCTGTGGCTTGTGATTTTAAGATGCTTTTCCCTCTGTTGCTTCTAGTTCTATAAAAATTATGCTTCTGTTTGAAGGTCATTTCTGGTCACTGATTAACACATCACTGCTCTTAGGGGAAAAAATGGCAGTTATGAGCCCAGTTGCACTTGCTGAGCAGGAACATCACAGGATCCTTTTACAAGAGACAGGATGACTCAGGGCCAGGAAGCAGCTGGGTCATCGATTCAGTCTGGGAGAGGCTGCCCAGGTTACCAATACAGCCTGCCTCAGTGCTTGCTAACACATGATGCTTCCCTGTTTAGGGAGAAAAAATTTTGCTGAAGGGACAGGCTTTTAAGCATTGTTAAAAGTTTCTGTAAATACAGAGCCCAGAGTTTGCCTGCTGAAGGTCTGGATTGCTTGCACTTCAAATGTCACTAGTTTATTTCAACACAGAGAGTCCCTTTCCTTGCACTGGTGCCTTTGGTTTTGTGCCTTCGTGCCCCGGTACGACACAAAGGCAGAAACACCGGTTTTGTTTATATGAAGAGTCACACAGGCTTGGTCTCAATTACAGTTAGTGGTGTTTGAACAACTATCTGAGCCCTTAAATTCATAGAAAAAGGTATCTTCTCTGGCTGGACAGAACGGCTCCATGCTTCAAACCAGGATAAAAGTCAGAGGAGCCAACAGGAGCTTCACCCACCAAATCTCAGAGTGTAAACTATCACTACTAGATAGTTGGCCATCAATGGTGTTTTTCTGGAATCCGAAAAACTCTCACCCACCAGAACATGTTATTAATGATCTGATATATATTAAAACATTTGCCGCACCTGTTTTGTGTTTTTCTACATCAAATAGTAGCACTGCATCATTTCTGATACAGCCTACTCCCAAGTCTTGAAAACCTTCTGACTCAATCATCTAAACACCAAGACTATTTTTAGCTTCCTTAACATGCTTCAACTTCAGGGTTTAACTGGAATTTCTAATAAAGAAATGGTAATATGCTTAATAATGCGCTTAGACTTATAAGACATACTAACTGTATTTTATGGTGTTAGAACCTGTAATCACAGCTGTATGGAATATTGTGGGTTTGTCCCTGATATTTTTCTGCTCCATTACAGTTAATATAAGAAGCTATCCAGGCAAGTTTTTTTGCGAAATATGACATTTTGGTTCTTAAAAACAAACCAACCAACCCATTGCAAATGAACTGATCATAAAATAAAAATAGCTGGCTCTTTAAACAACAGCCTGAATCTATAATGTTTTATGAAATTCCATCAGTATGTGTGGACAAAGACAGGGATATGGATATCTATGTGTAGATACATACAGAGTATCCTATTTTCAGAGTATCCTGTTTTCAGAAACTATTTCTGAAATGACAACACAGCTAAAACGATATAAACTCGTTAACATAATTTTTAATTTAAACAATGGCCTTGTCAGGAAAAAGGAGAAGTTCCCTTCTGCTCTTCCCTGTTGGAGATGCAGATTCT
>WAAG01000518.1:11467-35651 GCA_013390105.1 Tichodroma muraria
AAAAATAGTTAAATCTTACTTTGCACTTTACTGGAAATTGTATTAACAGAATATACTGAATCTACACAATTAAGATCTGGGAATCTTAGTAACTGATGAGCCAATCAAGACACTAATTTTTTTCAACTCCTTTCTCATATCATTATATTGCCTCTAAAATCATGGATTAGTAAGTGCTAACATACTGAACTAGAGATGGTTAAGTACTGTTGGATTAGGTCTGAGTAAATAGTTGAGCTTCTTAGCAGCTAGGTACTGACATTTCTGAGAAAAGATCAAGTTTGTGGAGCAGCGAACCATAGGGCTTTAAAAATTATTGCCATAATATCCCCCAAAAAGCAATTAAGTGACAAGAAAAGACATTCTACTTCAGTATCAGAACCCAGCCGACAGAGCAGCTGATAAATAAAATAGTGCTGAACACACTGTTCCAATTCCTCCCGCTCTGCAAAAGGTGTATTATTGACAGCTCACACAGTATTTGAAAAATACGTGCAAGAAAACAAAAACTACCATCCTAAGTTCCACTCAGACTGTGGATGGGGCTACAGTTAAGCACATTCTCCATTCACTGTATTATGAAGAAAAAGTTCAACCTCCTGCAAGAAACAGTAAATCTGACAATCAAATATGTACTCACATTTTAGACTGTAACTGTGGGCTCATCTTCACTACTGTTAAATCAATTGTACTTAACTCAATTACAGTGAGGTAATTACATTAACATGAGTCAGTGCATCCACACATGGCATTTGCACGTGTGCTGAGCAAATTGCTGTTACCTCCCACATGGCACAAGTACTTTGCTCAATCACATTAAACAGGACACAGCTCAGGACACTTTCACCTGCAGTTCAAGCCACCACACTGCACCCGTACAGGGGGAGACCTATTGCACAGCTGCCCTTAACCAGGTACAGGTTTACCTACCCACTGTAGTGCCTTTCATCTTCTAAAATTTATTGTCCTACTCCTTTTGGAAAGGGAACAAAAATACCCATCTTTGCGATCTGTTATTATTAAACTTAAAGGTGAGGAGAACATTAACACTGATAAAATGAACCTGTGTGAGTTACAAAGATGTTACCATTACCACAAACATGGTGATTCACTGGCTCCTGACAGCATCTGCTGGCGGACACATGTGCACCCCTCTCAAGCCTCTGCGGTCTCAGGCTACATACATGCCTCCAATTAACAGCTTGGGCATCACTCCCTGGTTCTGGAGCAAGGCGGCACAGTATAATTTAACGTTCATCTGGCAACATTCTTTCCTTCTCCACTTCTGACCCATTCCCAAAGGGAAGGGTGGCTGTGCTCCGACTGCTGGTGGGAGCAATGCCCTCCTCTATGTGCTAAACGCAGTAGCAGTTGATGTGGGGAGGGGGAAAAAACCAACGCAGGGAAAAACGTGCAACCTCTCGCACAATAGATGCTCACACTCCACTGCCTCAGCCTGCTCCTGACCCGGGGGTATTTATCACTAGATGCAGTCTTAAAGCCCACAGAGTGAGCAATGCTGGTTTGTTAACTGGGAGAGTTTGTTACTGGTCGGGCAGGTGCTTGCAGAAATTACATATAGCTGGCCCATGCCTTAATTTAAGCAAGAACCTGTACCCTGGTATCTGTGAGCACAGATCAGCAGAGCTCCTTGCTCATCTCTGGATGCTGAGAGAAATCTCTGCACTACTTTTTAATATAACTGACAGTCAGTTGCCAAGAAACTGAATCTGTAGTCAGACATGTAAAAATCAGACCCACAGGTACAGCAAAATAAAGTAATGCAACATGTCCTTTCTCTTAAAAGACTTGCCCAAAGCCACTGAACACAGTACTAAGGAGATTCTGCTATCAGATATTCACAAAACTTGTGAATGTCTCTCCTCACTGTGTGTAGAGAACCATGACTGATAAAAATGGCAATGAAATACCAACTGCAGAACACATTCCCTGGTGTCCAGGTGTATGACAAGGTTAACAAATGGTAGTGTTACAATCCTATCAAAGGGAAGATGTAAATCAAACTAAAGATAGGTATGACTTTGGAGACGTAAGGACAAGAGGAATCAAAGTTTCTTATGCTTGTCTCAAAACACTTTTGAAGAGCTTCCTCATGTACTCACTAGGCAGGAATAAGCACACTTTATCACAAAAATACAAGTACCTTCTGCTTACATTCTGTATTTGGACACATTATTCTACAAAACATGGAACCTAGAATACTAATGCCAAGAAGTATCTTAAATGTACTAATTTAAGGTTCTAAAATATCATTAATACAAACCACTAAGTTAAGGTCAACTTCTGAATAAAAAAGCATATTTATACACAGATCAGAGATGTCATATCTTAGGAATAAGTAAGAGGCATTATTTTGCAAGGACAAATTAATATTTAAATTGTGTCACATAGTTTTCAAAGGTCTATCTTGGGGAAACTTGTTTGCAATGCAAAAAAATAGTAAGAAAATAATCCTTCTGTTTGGTGCTTGCTTGTCTTTTTAGACTGAGAGTGCTTATTCTTATTTCTTCAGTCGTATTTTTTCTGAATTGTAACAACAAATCACAAGAGAAAAAACAGATCTTAACGAAATCTATTTAGGGATCTTTCAGAAATAGCTGTGCTATCTTTCAAAATTAAATGTCAAACAATCTGTACAAAACTCAAGCCCTGTTTTAAGACTACTGCATTATTTTGTAGAAAAAATTTGCAGACCTCCACTTTCCTTTTGCTGCCTTTTCCTGACTTTTGTGCTCTTGTTTTAATCCAACGGTAGTGTTTTCTGATCTGCCAGTGTCCTGTGTGGCTACAAGCTCACACAGTGAGGTCAAGAGAGAGCACAACCAGAAAACTTGTGAAAAAGGAAAACAAAATGGAGGAGGGGCACCCGCAGGAGATGAAGGAAAGACAGCAGAAATGCCTACAGTGTTCAACAGCATTTTTCTCAGCCCTTGTGAAATAGCATGTCCTTATCACTACCTGAGAACTTTTAAAAAAAAAAAAAAAAGATATTAAAGAAAAGCTCTTCCTTGGCCATCCTCCACAAATTTCCAGCGACAATTTGGAAATTAATTATTTATTGTGGGTTATATCCTATTTGTAAAGAAATCTAGAGTTTATTGTAAAATGCTGACTCACAAATGCTAAGTTGATGGGACAGAAAATAAATTTATACATCTTCCTCTTGTAATTAGTGAATTATATATGTTTGCTCAGAAAGGGTATATTGTTTCATTTTGTTAAATAAAAAAACTCTGTGCTATGCAAATACCTTCAAACGGAAAATAAATTTACATTTCATAGTAGTTTTCCAAATACTACTTTCAGAACTGATACTCCTTTTAAAAATGTTTTCTCACACACAGCTTATTATTTCTTACATTGAATTTTCTATTTGTTTGCAACATACCCTCCCCCAAGCGCTGGTAAAAACAAAATTGCTTACTTTTCATGTCAGTGTTGTAACTTATTATAACTATCTGAAATATGGAAATCAATAATGATTCAAAGAAAAACCTACAAATAAAGATAAATGGTATTTTGTTCACTTAACTCACTCCTTGCTAGAATCATTTGCCAAATAATTTAATTTGTTACAATATGCTCAGTATTGATATTCTGATTCTTATCTGTGTACCAGAAACATCCATATCTACTTTGGTCAACTTAGACTGCTCATATAGTATCAGTGCACAAAGGCACACATTTTATTGTCTGCAAGAGAAAGTGCCAAATTACTTTAATCAACCATTAATCCATGCAATAAATTAAGGTTACTGAAAAGTGTAATGATCTTCGCAGTTGCATGCTGCACTTGAACAGAATTTTTTTAGTTTAGCAGTTTTTCCTTCTAAAATAAAATATCTAGGTGCATTTTTAAGAAAAGTAGCTACAAATTCAAACCATGTGAAATTTTATAGATGAAAGACAACCTCATTGTGAGGATCCTGATCAAATGCGATTACACAGAGATTTGCTACTGGACAGGCTCCATTCATCAGTGGCAATCTCTCTCTGTATAAGAGAAATATTTCCTAAAATGTCAGGACATACATTTTGCTCAATTAAAAACAGCTCCTATACTGCCCATCCCAGCTGCCTGCGGCCTTGATGGAAATTATATGTATATGTATATGTATATGTATATGTATATGTATATGTATATGTATATGTATATGTATATGTAAATGTATACGTATAAAACACACGTACAACAGAGAATATATGTATAGAAATAAAGGCTCCTTCTATTTATTTACATCTGTATTACGTCCTCAGCAATATCCTTGGGGACAGGGGTGAACATTAACATACAGTAAGTAGAACTATGCTCTATCTGTAGTACAGTGCACCTTAGCCAGTCACAGCACAACTTGTGTCAACAAACAATCTCAAGACAACCATTCTTGCTTTTTTATTGAATACAACATCCTTTCGACTTTATGTTACATTAGCAACAAGAAGAACTCAATGTTTTAATGTATCTACTAAGTTTGCCCACATTATGTGTATGTAGCACCCGGCATTATTTCATTGTCCCTGTACAGACAAAACTCAGTCCCACGTGCTCTCAGACAAACTGAGGACCCCTCCTACAACTTGTCATGCAAGGGAGTCTTGTACAGAGCTCGGTTACAGACTTCACTCATCAGCAGCCAAACCCAATGAAATCCAAGTGACTTTTTAAGTGTGGCACAGTGCTTTGCACCACTGAACTTACACCATGAATGACAAACATGTGCATGCACATGAGAAGTATTTCTTTAAAAACATTTTTAAGTTCATTCAGGGCAATTCAGGGATTTATTTCAGTGAAAATATTTTTCAAATGTCCTTACAAGACAAATGAAAATTACTGCTACGGCTTGCTTTGAAGCAGTTTGGACATCAGGAGAGAAGCTGCTCATGGCTGAACCTTAGTTGAAGTAGCCACTGAGATCAGTTAATAAACATTACATTGAGTCTACTGAGAAAGTTCAAATCATGGAGACATTTCCAGGGAACTTAACATGATCCTCCTGTACTGTTAAGGAAAAGGTATGCCCAGTAAAGCAGACAGCTCAATTATACCTGCTTGTTATACACCAGAAGGGCAGTCACAAATTAAATGCTGACAACAGGAACCTCACTCTATTTTTTTAAAAGTTACAGAAACAGACACATCCACTATTTGCAGGACTGGACTCTTAACATCTTTGCTGAGGAAATGAATGTCAGACCAAGCCCAGCACTGATACACCATGCTGTCACAGTGAACACACGCCAACAGAGGTGGCAGCTCCGTGAGGAGCAGTTGTGCAAAATCTCGCTCTGCTGTTTTTCTCCTAGCTAGCATGTTAAATCAGCGAGAGCAACAAGAAGTTTGGGGAACAAGACCTCCCATTTTATTTTGGCTCAGTTCCTCAAAAATTACACTCCACCACTGTGCTGATACCAAATGGAACGGTGTATTCTGCATTTCCTCAGGCTGCACATCTCTACTGCTTTCCTCAAGTTAGAGCAATTTTTCACGCAGCAAAGCCAAAGTCTTGTGAGTTCATGATACAAATGAAACCCCAACACGGAAAATAGATTACTAGTTTTCAGCTTAAGGAGTAAAGTATTGTAATTCCTGCAGCTACAAAGCAGTGGAATTGACACAGAAGTCTGAGTGGGAACATGAGGCCAGGGTGGAGGAAGGGGTGGGAAGGATTGCTTCTTCTAGCAGAAGTCTGCAGTTACATTAAGGCGCTACTGAAACTGCAGGGTTGCAACAAGAAAGGATTTCAGCCAGGAGAAGAAAGAAAACAAAAAACCCAAACCCAAACTAAACAAGCCAGCACAAAAACAACAACAAGAAACTTAACCAAACCAAACAATTGCAAAAGCCTAGCATGGCTCATATCTTCAGCAAACAATTTTTTCTTTATGATTAATAGAGATGCTTGCTTAATTTTAAAATACCCATGCAGAATAACTGAGGGGCCTCACAGCAACAGCAATGAAAAGTTTAACATCTATCAACCAAATGTAATTATGCACTGGTGTATGGAATGACAACTACTGGGCTCTCCAAGATGTGAGATTTCTGAAAAGCATTTTCCCGATTTGGCATTGTAAAAGCAATATGTAACATTAACGTTAAAAACAGGCAAAGAATTTTTTATAGAAAGGTTAAAATAAGTAGCTAGCTTCATACAAAACATCATTTAAATATTTCAATTATCTAACATGTGTATTAAAAAATCTGTACGTTTTGTAAAACAACCCTACAGTTAGCTGAAAATATGTAAATATAAGGCACACATGGATTAATAAAACTACAGAAAACTAACATACTTTGTAGTGGAAACATTAAATACTTCTGCTTGAAAAACACTTTCAAAAAGCATGTGCCACCTATTTGAAGGCAGCAATAAAAGTAAAGCAGCCTTTAATCCTTGTATTATTTTGAAACAAACAAAGCAACCTTAGGGTTCCATCTGTAAAAACTCCTTTCATAACATGCATCTAAAAAAACCGTTTGCAAGTAAAAAATGTTATCAGAAAAAGCCACGAGATTCCAGCAAGCAGGCTGCTGATGGGGGAGGAAGGAGCAATTGACACAAATCTATCATAGTCAATGGCATTACACCAAGCTCATCCCATAGGAGAGACTGTCCCAGAGGGGTGAATCATTAAACACTGCTGACAGCCTGGAAGTACATTTTATATTTAGAAATGTAAAAAATACTGTTTTAATTATGCTGTTATAAACTACAGCCAGAAAACTTGCAAAAGCTCTGCACAACTCACCCACAGACACCGAAAAACGAACATACTGTGACCTGCGTTGGGAAAGATTGCTTGACTTTATTTCTATTAGAGCAAAACTTGTTGTGAAGAAATACATATTTTCATCTATAGTATATAAAGTATGTATATGCACTACTTTTTGAGGTTTTTATAAAGAAAAAATCCATAGACTATCAATTCTTTTTTCAAAAAAGTGTTTTAAGTAGTAAAGCTATAGTCATAACACAAGGGAAAAATATCCCACCAAGTCCATGTGGAACTTCACCCAAGGACAGACTAAAGCAGAAGAGCTTTTAGTTATAAAAGCTGAATATTTAAGGTCCTAATCTTGAAACCTTTATTTACATGAACAGGTCTTACTTTAAAGAACAAGTGTTTGCACGACTGGAATCCAGCAATCATTAATCTTGTTGAAAGACTTTTTAGCATAAAGGGCATCGCTGCCCTTCCAAATAAACAAAAGCAGATAATTCTGCTGTATATTTTTCAAAAGTTCTGTCTTGTCACATTACAGCACTCAGAAGTTAAAAAGAAATTGTAAAATATGAGGTAAAACACCACTGAAAAGCTCTAACAGTTCAAGAAGAATAATTTGTTATTAAAAATTTATTCCCTTTCAAATATTTCTGTAAATATGACTGCTTCAAGGTAATATGTTATTTAGTAGTATGATTTGCTTGGTCATTAGGAGGGCAAGCCTGAGAGGTCATGGAAAATTGTGATGTGCCAAATTTTTTATTATCTTTGCTGAGTTGGTCAGAGCTGGGTGATGATAAGACCAAGGGTTGTGGGTTTGATCCCCATATGGACCATTCACTGAAAGCTGGACTCAATGACACCTGTGGGTCCCTTCCGACTCAGCATACTCTGTGATTCTGTAACTACCCAAGTTTAATTCCTCCTCTGAGCATCAAGGAAGCTAACAAATGGCTCCTTGAAGGGAGGTCGTGTTTCTTTTCAAAGTTGTTCTTGATGTCACCCCTGCTGCCGTCTTGGTGTGCGCGGCACCTCCTGTGGGCCGGGCAGAGAAGCACAGGGTCTGGGGGCTCAGTGAACCCCAGCTCGGCTTCTTCCACTCCCCAGTATGGACAGTGCTGCCACAAACGGTGGTAAAGCTCCAGGGAAAAGTGTTTGCTTCACAGTGCTTTTATTCACATTGCCTGTGTATCAGTGCGCCCTGCAGCTGATGGCGGACTGGCCATGGCTGATGTAATACCCATCCCTGAATCAGAGAACAGCGGGACTGGCCATGGCTGATGTAATACCCATCCCTGAATCAGAGAACAGCGGGACTGGCCATGGCTGATGTAATACCCATCCCTGAATCAGAGAACAGCGGGACTGGCCATGGCTGATGTAATACCCATCCCTGAATCAGAGAACAGCGGGACTGGCCATGGCTGATGTAATACCCATCCCTGAATCAGAGAACAGCGGGACTGGCCATGGCTGATGTAATACCCATCCCTGAATCAGAGAACAGCGGGACTGGCCATGGCTGATGTAATACCCATCCCTGAATCAGAGAACAGCGGGACTGGCCATGGCTGATGTAATACCCATCCCTGAATCAGAGAACAGCGGGACTGGCCATGGCTGATGTAATACCCATCCCTGAATCAGAGAACAGCGGGACTGGCCATGGCTGATGTAATACCCATCCCTGAATCAGAGAACAGCGGGACTGGCCATGGCTGATGTAATACCCATCCCTGAATCAGAGAACAGCGGGACTGGCCATGGCTGATGTAATACCCATCCCTGAATCAGAGAACAGCGGGACTGGCCATGGCTGATGTAATACCCATCCCTGAATCAGAGAACAGCGGGACTGGCCATGGCTGATGTAATACCCATCCCTGAATCAGAGAACAGCGGGACTGGCCATGGCTGATGTAATACCCATCCCTGAACCAGAGAACAGTGGCACTGACCTCTTCTCTCTGGCAATCAGGGACAGGACCTGGCCTCTTCTCTCTGGCAATCAGGGACAGGACCTGAAGGAATGGCATGAAGTTGTGCCAGGGGAGGTTTAGGTTGGATACTAGAAAAAGGTTCTTCCCCCAGAGGGTGGTTGGGCACTGGAACAGGCTCCCCAGGGAAGTGATCATGGCGCCAAACCTGACAGAGTTCAAGGAGTGTTTGAACAAGGCTCTCAGGCACATGGCATGATGCTCGGGGATGTCCTGTGAAAGGCTAAAAGTTGTACTCAATCCTTGTGGATCCCTTCCAACTCTGACTGTTCTGTCATTCTGTGATTCTGGTCCTTCAGCGAGGGGAGCTGCGATCAGAGCAGCTGCTTTGGTCCCTGCTTTGTCACACCAGCACCCCAGTGGAGGGCATGGCTGTGTGTTACTGCTGGGGAGACGGGGCACACACAGCACTAAACTCATCAGTTCCAGCAGTGCTGCCCTTCACACAGTTTTGATCTACCATTATTATGATCCTCAAAGATATTAATCAGCATTTCCAGTTCTGCAGTGCGTGCCAAATCAGTTTTTGTTTGTTTGTTTGTTTTTGTTTGGTTGTTTTGTTGGGATTTTTTTTAATAAAATAGACAAACCGAACATTTAAACCGTATTAAGAGAGCAATAAAATCTCTGAATCTCTCATATCAATCACTTCCTTGGACCACAGCTGCCCGGGAGGACCAGGTTATAAATGGCCCGAGGAAGCGATAGGCAATGAATAGCCCTGACCCTCGCTTCCCCGGTTCTGTCGGGGCTTGCAACCTGAGCCGGGAGGGGGCAAATTCCTGCCGCTCCCGCTGCAGCCGGGCAGGGGAGGGGAGCGGAGGGCGCCGCGAAGGAGGCCCCGGCCCCTCCTCGGCGCCGCCGTGGCACCCGCGGCCCCGAACGCCGCCTGCCAGCCGAACTCTCAGCTCCGTCCGACAGGGCCTCCGTCACCACCGCAGAAGCAACCTGCCCTGCCTGCAGCATTACCCACCGATCGCACACGAAATACAACATCCACGCGGGAGAGAAAAAGCAGTTTCATGCCTCGCCAGGACCGGAGGTTTTCTGCCACCCGCGCCAGCTGCAGCGCAGCACAGAAGTCAACAGCTGACTGGCAGATCTCGCCGGCGAGCAGAAAAATTAAGGCCCAGAATCTTTTCCTTTGGCCCCTTGCAGATGCCACTGCACTGATCCAGAAGGGAACTGGCAAACATAAAAACAGCGGTTAAAGTCAGCATCACTCTCTGCCATTCCTCCGCGCAGCAGAATCCAAACTGACCTCCATTGTTAAACCTGTTTCCTGAAACACGCAGGAATGCTGTAGAAGATGAAAACAAGGCTTGTACGCAGATATCTCAGGGATCTTGTATCTCCTATATTAGCATCTATTCATAATGAATATTTCATTGTGGGGTTTTTTGCGTAATTTCTGAATTTATTTTTCTGATTTGGTTCCCTAATGCTTGAATGTAGCTTCTTAATAGTTACATTTTAATAGCAACATTGCTACAAGAAAGCATTTTATTTTTGATAAAATTTGTCATATTAATGGAAACTTGACATTTCAAAATCTTAACAGCTGCTTTTGACACAAAAGTATTTTGTTTATTCAATGTGTAAAAATTGTATTACAATAATGTAATCAGCATTTTTCATCAAACCAATTATTAAAGGAAGAAAGGATTAATGTCTTTCTTCTGTATTTTGCATGTCCCTTATTGTTTGATAATTTACTTCCATACAGATTTAATAAAAGGAAGCAATTTGCTTTTTTGTCCATCGTCTTTAAAAATTTGGCAGTGAGATGTTAGTGTGCCCAGAACAATGTGATCGTAAGACATACAAATTCAGATTAACTTTGTTAAATCACTGGAATTAAACAGGAACAAAAAAAACTGTACTAAATTTTCTACATGTTCACTTAAGTGGAGAAAATCGTAGATCAGTACACATTTTTATTTCCTTACATACTATCAATAAACAATTATCTGACAAGTCCTCTTTCAGACCTGAAATGCCAGGAATTTCAAACTTGTCCACAAAGTGGCACAGCTACACTTAAATTAATGAAGATCCTGCTGAATGTGCTGCAAGAAATTCAGATGAACATTAGTGTATGATAAGTTCATACAAATAATACTGTTGTATAATTAGTTTTGGGGGCATTTTAAAGATTGCAAAGCTGTCACAAAGATGATAAAAAACAAGTCCACTGAATGATAGTTTATACACACAAAACCCCCTTTTATTTATTTAATCAAGCTTTTCTGGTTTAAGTATCTAAACTCCCAAATGAAACTATTAGGAAAAAAATCCTTGAGACAAACTGTGCATATGTACTGAAACTCCTTGACAACTATTTCACTGACTTCACCTGGCTCAACATTTCATCTCTTAGTAACATTTGGTCCTTGAAATGTATATAAAACATCCTGTACTTTCAAAAAGCACATCAGATGCAGGGAGAAAAGAGAAACTAATCAAAGGTTTACCGGTTTTTAAGAATTTAACCACTAAATTATATTTATCATCCTAAAACCAGAAATACTGCAACAAAATCAACCATTTTATGCCATTAGCTCACTCAAGAGAATATAATATACTGTAGGTGCATATCATGACACCTATTGTGGTCAGTGCTGGCTTAGGTCCCTTGTAATGGACATTCAGATAAAAGGAAATCAAATTATAACTATAAAAACCTAGTAGTGTTTTATACATAATTTTTTAAAAATATACTGATTCCCATTAAAAAGATATTAATATGTGGATCACAGAAAATCCTAGACTTTGAATATACTATCTAATAATGAACACTAAAAATAATTCATCTTTCACCAAATGCTCCAACTGTAGCCACTTCATCAGTCTAATCTTAGTCCATTTACAGCTGTCACCAGTTAAAGAATGATCATCCAAAGAAGTACTGTGTGAAGATTAACAATAAACCCACACAAGCATGGAATGGGCTATCATTTCCCAATAAACTACTGATGATTGTTGTCAGTAAAAAAGAAACCATACTACAAAAATAAATTAACCTGCCATTTGAAAAAACTATGTAATTTCTCAATTAAAATAAATTAATGAAGATTAATGTGAAAATTCTTCATGGAATCTGGATCTACCAGATTACATTATTAAACATAAAGAGATGTTGGTCAGAGCAGACTGCAGATTAATTTAAAAAGCATCTGCGTTCTTGAAAAATGTAGTCACTAAGTGTAAATATACATAAAATGAAATATGCATTTTTATTTTTTATAGAAGTCTTTAATAATTTCTGAAGACAATGTAGGCACAGATCAAATTTAAAGGAACCTTCCCAATCAGTGTCTTGAATTTATATAATTTTAAACATTTTTAAATCTAATAGATTGTATTTTGGAATATTGTAAACATATTTTTTTTAATTCTTGAGGAAAAGAAGGCATTGCTATGAGGAGAAACTGATAACCTACTTCCTTAGTGTAGATAATAGACTGTAGTCCAGGATAATTAAGCACTCCTTAGTGATAGATGTGGTAATTACTGCTCTATTAAGTGTTTGCAAAAGCAGGAACTAACACTAACAAAATCCTATTCCTGCAAGTCTAAGCAAAAAATTTTATCTTCAGATGTACTATATTTCTGCCTAAAAATCTTGAATATTGTTTTCATCTTAGCAATGCACCTTTAAAATCTTTTGCTCTCTTATCCTCTACAGTTCAATCCCACAGTCCTCTCTTTGTGACTAATGGTGTAAAGTCAATGGTGACATGCACAGTTCTTTACAGAGTTAGAAATGAAGAGTTTCTTGGTTTATTAATGCATCTGCTTCACATCCAGATCAATCACCCTCAAGTTATTATCACTAATTCCTGAAGCCAATTAAACACACCTGTAAAAATGATTTATTTTTTTTTCTGGGTTGTAATAGCTTCTAAACCAGAATCACACGCAACAAATAGGATGCCCTAAGATCAGCCTGCATGCGAGAGCCACACAGACCCCTATACAAGAAACCATGCATTCCTTACAGGATTCACTTCTACCCTACATTTCCCACCCAATAAACACCTTCTGCAAAACATGTTACATGAAAACATTGAACAAATGTGATTTTGACTCATGTAAAACAGCTATTAAATGTAATGTGCTTTCTTTAACACACACACACAGGCACACAAACCTCCAAAACCGAACAACAAAGCAGGCAAACAAAGCAGATCTGGCACAGTCAAATGAGAATGTATTCACTGCTGTGGAGACCCGTTGAGCACTGTGGTGAAATGGAAACTTTGACTAGATGCATTTACAAATAATTGAGGACTACACTATACCTCCAAATCTGTGAACTGTCCACCTGCTCCTGTCTGAGCAGCAGGTTCAGCTACTTCCTGCCCCCCACCAGTCAGGGCCCTCCCTTGTCTCTGAGTAGTATGTCTACATCCCTAACACCAGGATCTGGGAAGAAGACAGATCCTGAAGGATCCAGCCAGTAGGACTCCCAATATCCCCCTCAACAACACAGATACGCAATACTGCAAGTTACAAGGTTTTTAAAAAGATTTCCCAATACCTACTGCATCGCATTAGCCCTGCCAGAAATCAAACGCCCTGCACAGGATTCAGTAACTGTTCAACACCCCAAAGGCACCCTCACTGCAAGGGTGAACTGCATTCACCTCCAACAGAACCTGCCTGTGCCTACCGTGAGGAGTCTTTCCCACACTGGGAGCATTTCGCATACTTCTCCCACTTTCTCCTGCTGTGAGGAACTTATTTGGGACTGAGCAATTTTTCAACAGAAAGATGGGAAAAAAACACATTAGCAGCCTGATACCTTGGCATAAGAGCAGACTGGTAGATGAGTGGCCAGGTGAATTGAGGTAAGACATTAAATATTACACATTCACGGTAGGAAAAAAGTAGCACACTGTGAAAAGTATGTACAAATTATACACATAACATTGTATGTATGCATGAACTTGACAAGTTGTATCACTTTTAGTCAACTTTTAATTAAGCAACAGTGACCCACACCCTGTTTATTAACCTACATTTTAGGCGCTGTACAGGGAACAGCGCATATCATTTTTGAGCACAAAATGCACACTTACAGCCTTATGAAAACAAAAGCCTGTGAACCACATAGTTTCAGTAAAAACATTCATGTAGGAGTCTTAACATCCACTTCTACATTTCACAGGTCAGTAGGACCTTTTCACATGAGAACATGGAGCAGAATTTGTCCCACCAGGTCTGTAATCAACAAGAATGGAAAGGATGTCATAATTTCACTGCATTAAGGGAGAGGTTTTGTTCACTGTTGAAACAATTTTCAAATTTTCATTCACTTGATGTACTATTGTGTTTAGTATCTGGGAAGAAGGCAGCAAACAAGTTCATGAATAATTCTTGGATCTTATTCCACTTTAGTGCAAAAATGGCTGATTCTCAGGATATATAATCTGCATGTCTTAGACCAGATAATTAAACTGGGTGAGATAACAATATATATTTTAAATACAGGATGCAGTTGGGGGTCTAATCCAACATCTGGAGAAGTCAGCTTGGATCTATTTCGATACTACTACTTTTACATATCTCTAGTATTTTCAGTACAATGAGTCTAAGAATATTCAGAAATTACTACACGTGGTCAGCAGAGGCTTTATAAACCCCCTTATTTCCCGTCAGATTGTGTTATTACAAATGGCTCATAAAACTAACCAAGATTTTGATTACTACCTTGCAAAACACAGTTGTAAAATGAAATAAAATATTTTTTAAATTATAGCACATGTGCACAATTAAGGGATTTTAAAGACATCCGTACTTTGAAAAAAATACAAATTATGCTTATTCTGGTCTCCTTAAAGTACACAGTGACTACCACTTTTACTCTCAGTTTCAGACCAGGGTTTATTTCAGTCCATGTGACCATATATATGACCATAAACAGAGAGTTGTAACACAAATGTTAAAGTAGCTTCATGTGGCACTGTAATAAAAACAATCAAGAAAAAGAAATTCTCTCAACACTGCATACCTATAAATTAGCATGACTAATTAAAAGAAGGCCTCTCTGGGAACAGATTATCTTTGATGGGAAAGCCACTATCAGCTAAATTGGTGAGAATTACACATTTATGAATGTAATAACAACATCAGCGTTTTCTGGAAGTGCACAAGACTGTTATAGTAATGAAATATTACTTTGATTTTGTAGATAAATTCATACACTCCAAATATTGATTACATACGCCTTTACTCAGATTTTATGTGTTAAACAATTTTAACCAGTGAAAATATTAACTTACGATGCTAAAAAATGAATCCAAACTTTTCAGACTTCCTCCTTCCAAAAAATGCAATTCTGGCACCAGATCAGAATTTTGGAATATAAACTGTGTGATTTTCTTGGCTCCTGCACTGATAATAGAATATTCTACAAAATCTCAGAAAAATAATCTCAAATACTTTGACGCATTTAATTTTCAAAGTTGAAATTCCATACATATAGAATAAGTAAGGAGCTGTACTTTCCAGATTATCAACTAATTTCACTAAGACCTCACCTATCTGCTAAAAAGATCTATCCAAATTATTATGAACATGTCCTGTAAATATGCTTATTTTTGTTCTGTAGAAGAAAAAGCCCACATATTATTTATATGAATCAAAATTTCCTTGATTTTTTTGTCTGCCTTATAAATACTGCTTTTTAAAAACTGCAAACAATATATTTCAGTGCCACCACTGAACTGTAATCACTAAACAATAAAAAGAGAAACTGGAAGACTGAAGTGTGACACAAAGATTCCTGAAACATTTTACTTCCAAAGAGAGCTCAGATGCTTTTACTCATGTCAATACTTTCAAATGCCCTTTTCCTTGAAAAGTCATTATCACTTTTGCTGTCTCTCCATCCCCAGCTGAAGGTGGCAGAACTCTGCTATTTTGCACCAGGAGACTGCAGTTTCAGTCCTCACATTTCTGTCAGTAGCTTCCAGCTCTTTCCTCCAATACCTTCACCTCACCCTGGCTGCTGCTTGCTTGCACCCTTGGCCACCCTTCCATGGTGCCAATGCTGCCTGCCCTTATTTGTGGGGATCATGGGGATTCTCTGCTATGAAAAATGATACAAAAATCAGATACGAACCTGAACACCTCCCCAGCCGAGTTTGCAATGCAGCCCCACAAGCACTTATCCTAGTCCAACACGAAGAGTGATACAAAAGCTCTTGAAACTTACTGAGGCAGCAGCACTGCTGCCAAATGTAAAAGTCAAGTCATCTCTGTAGGATTCCCACCGAGAAAGGTGGCTGTAGGAGTTTAAGCCTCCACCTATTCACCCCACACTGCTACTGCAAAGCCTTATTTGGCTGCTTGCAGAGCAGCTGCTGAACTGCTGCATGTTACAGCTTTGCATGTTTGGAAAAAATGTAATTCAGTGCCAGTTTTCCATAATACAGCAGACTGTGAAGCTTGCAGCAAGGTTCACACCTGCTCCAACAAGCAGCCAAGCCATCTCTGGAGTGAGGATCTGGAATTCCCTTTAGCCATCTCCCAAGTAGTTAACCCCCCCTCCATTTTAAGTCAGAACCAGCCAGACTAATCTGAGGAAAAGCATGGACACCAGCTTCTTCAACTGAATAGACTTAAGCAATCAGAAGCACTTCCCCACCTTCCATGCAGAGGTGTTTAGTGATACTCTGCTGATGTAAAAGCAATTTAAGGATTCACTGCTTTCACCGGCAATATCCATCAGGCAAAAGCCAGTCCAAATCTGTCCTGAAGAACTGCCATTTAAAAAGAGCCAAGCATCACATAATACCTCTCTAACAGTCCTGGTTACTTTCAACTGATTTTAAAAATGGAATAAAAAGCACTCCTACATACAGGGAATTAAAAATTTAAACAGTATGTCCTTATTTATTTGTGTTGGTTTTAAAAAGTATCATAAATGGTCTTTACCCTCTAGTT
Organism: Tichodroma muraria; assembly: GCA_013390105.1. Classification (NCBI taxonomy): domain Eukaryota; kingdom Metazoa; phylum Chordata; class Aves; order Passeriformes; family Sittidae; genus Tichodroma; species Tichodroma muraria. The sequence continues at coordinate 28,168 of WAAG01000518.1, forward strand.
TCTAGTTCCTAGGATCATTCTTTACTGATACTTTTACAGTCACTTTTATACACCTTTCTAGAAACTGGTGGGCCTAATTTTGCTTCTGTTGATAATTAGTGGGAAAATATGGCAGGCATTTACTGCAGTGGGTTACTTAAGGAAGATGAATTAAACAATATTTACATGGGAGTATACTTTGTGAAACAAAACTCTGGATGGTTCTAAATGTACCTACTACCTTGGTAATGTAGTTGCAAACCAGAACAAGCAACAATAACAACATTTTTCCCAATCTGACAATTCATTTCCTTTTAGCTTTGGTTCATATATCTGCTTTGATATCTTATGTTTGTGCCCCAGACAAAATATCCTCTTCCTTCCAGTATCCCAACCCCTGTGCACAACTTCCTCAGTCTTGGAGAAAAGGAGGATAGCATGCTCTGGAAAGGGTGCGCTTACTGCTCTGCCGAAGAGGGAAATACCTCTTAAGACAAAGTTGTCCCACTGCAGCCCTCTGCCTTTGGGACACTTGTGATTTCTACTTGTCGACATGCAAGGTTTAATACTTCAGCAAAGTCTGATGTGATTCAACACCACTTAGGTTCAATGGTGTTGCCATTCACTTAAATACTATATAGGTTTACTAATAACGATTTACTACAGTGCTGGGGTTAGATGTCAATAGATGCAATATGGAAGGTTAGGAAGATGACAACTCCATAACTCAAATAACCAAATTACAAATTTCTTCAGACAAGCATCTTAAACTATCAAGCTGTTAGTGAAGTATTTTGCCATCTATGTGTCCATACACTACGCTAGCTTATACAATAATAAGAAGCCAAAACAAATTTTTAAAAATTAAAAAAAAAATAAAAAAAGTCCCAATGCTGTAGCACTCCACACCACAATCAGTGGTGCCCATCACCTCTCTGCATGCTGCAGCACAGCTGGTGAGTGCCAAAGCTTGGCTCCAGGTCTCCGCAGCTCCATCCCCTTACGGATGCTACACGCGCTGAGGCTGCTGAGCAGACTTTGACACTCGCGTCTGATCCCTGCCGGATCTTCCACACACATGCCACTGCAGACACACGTTTACTCCCCATGCGCTTCCTTCCTCAGCCTCCCTCCCTAAATCCTGCTAGCCACTTTTGTTTTGATTAGGATTGGGCTTGCCTGGTCCCCAGCAGAAGTCAAACACAAGTCTGTAACACTGTACTCTGCACGGGGACTTCTATACTCCGAACAGGCATTCCTAGGTCATATTAAACATAAGGAGCAATGAAATACTGATCCCACTTGCTTGCCCAGGACTTCCAGTTATCCTGAGCAATTAAGTACTTTTTAAAGGCTCTTTTTAAAGGCTAAAAAAAAAGCAAAAATGAAAAAGGTATGCTACATGAAAGAATGAATGCATCCTTGAAAAAGCACAGGATCACATGTGCTCACAATATAAGTCAGCATTGAGTGTATAATGCCATCCCCTACTCTGTCACAGAAAAAGTAGTTCACCTGTGCCTAAAAACTAGGAATTCAAAGAACAGGCTGATTCATCACTGAAAAGGGTAGTTGGTCACATTAAGGGAAAAGACTGTTCAGATGCTGCTTATATGTCTCATTTTCCATTTATTCTTCTGTTTACAGTTGAAATAGTAATTTTTCCTCCTTCTTTTGTTATAGGTACTTGAAACAGTAAGAGCAATCTTTATAATACACAAATGATAGTGCAGTGCAGAAGGACTCAATGCAAGAAAAAAGGGTGTTTTCCATTTTTATCAAATTTTGTAGTAACAGTAAGAAAGTTCAGATGAAAGTGAAAAATTTCAAGCCAACTATGTTCCTTTTAATGAGAAGACAGAATACACCAGCTCCTACATGCTGCTCCTCCCTTCCTTCCTCTCCCCATCTCATAAAAGAGGATCCCAAAGAATGATTGTGTTTAAGGTCTCAGTTCAGAAATCTTGTATCAGTCCCTTATTGTGGTAAGAATTTTGGACTACAGAGCTAGGTCCCAACAAACTCCATCTAAACTGAACAATCCATCTCATCCTGAAAAAACACACTATTGAAAAACAGATATAAATTTTTAACCCTTGATACTCACAAACACATATTTAATTGCATCTGTTTACATTCAGCAACCTACAGTTCATTATCATCTTCAACATCTGCACTTCAGGCTAAGCAAAGGAAAAAAGACTTGTTTCCAACTCAGTCTGTACAAAGTGTCTGCAAAAAAGAATACACAGCATTTTTGCCTTACTGCCAGCATCCAAAAGAAGTAGTACATTCTTAAGTTGTCTTATTTTTGAATGTGCAAAAAAATTTTAACAAACATCATTCTTTTCTGATTCTATGAGAACTTCAGCTCTTCTGAGTTCTTTGCACTGAAGACCTTTATTCATGTGCACCACAAAAGGTTTCCCTCACTTCACCTCTCCAGTCTGCTTTACCTTTTGACAAATAGATCTTCTCCTAAAATTTAATAAGAGCCACTCACACATAAGTAGGTCCAGAATTCACATCACAAAAGAGAAACAAGCTGTATTATTCAGTCCACGGTAACTTATGAAGAGTACATATGACAATATTAAGCCAAATTCAGTAAGGCGCACATTCTTGGATTTAAAAATGTTACAAAGGACTATCGTTGCTACTCTGCCATTTTTTTTTCAGAAGAAACAGAGTTGACATGGCACACTGCTGCACTGAGAATGTCTTCTGTTCAAAAAATCAAATCGTTTTTAGGACTCATAATTTTGATATGACCCTGAATGACTCAAACACAAGACTTAAAGATATAAGCTGTATCAGAATAGAGCTGAAAAGGAAAAGACTGTGGACGTGTGTAAGTGTTCCAAATTACATTGTAGACACACAGATGCACATATATAATGGCTGACGTGTTTCTACCTTAAATAATGCATCCAGCTCTAGGTACTTCATTACCAGAAGGGTAACAACAGTCTGGAGGTAGTTCAGAGGAGATCAATCAAAATGATTAACACCAAAGGAGGGACTTAAAAGGCAGGGTTAAAAACTCAATACTGCAGCTGTTTCGTGAACAGGACTTTCATTGGGTGAAGGGGAAGAAAAGTCCAAACAAAAGCATGGTCCTCTAAAAATATATCAATATATACAATTAGCAAAGCACTGACTTTAGAAAAATGTGACTGTAATCCACACATAGCTAAGGGGGAACTCCAAGAAGAAAGCAAAATTATTTACTGCAAGCTTAAAAGTCTAGGTATAATGAGCTTAAACTATTACAGGAATTTCGACTTGACATACAGTAAGTTTTTGCTCATAGCAAGATCTCATAAACGGGGCACAACCTCACCAAAAAAGGGAAGATAAGAAGGTAAAAATATTGTTGCAGGGTTCAAGCTAGCTTTGACAGGACTTTGACTAAGTAAATTAGAAGCTTCTCTCCCCTGCCTATTTCATCAGACTGCCTAATTCTATAAAATTATAGTTGTAGCTAGAAACACTGCAGAATGAGTGAATGAATGCATGCAACGCTACCTGCACACACTTCAATGATGAGGTGTTTTCAAAGCAGTTTTGAACAGCAGTATTTTGTTTCAACAGATTAATAAACTGACATCTTTGCCTTGAAAAGTATCCTTCACGTGACAATTTTTTTCAAATTAATGAAACTGATAGGAATATGGTCCAATCACTGCTCAGGCAACAGACTCTGTTGTACAGGCAGCAGTGTTAAACATTATAGAATTAAACACACTTTTATGCTCTGGCTGCTACTGCTAGAACTAGTTAGCTAACAAAGCATTCTATGTAGCAATATCAATTATCTAAAATGTTCTCTGAAACACAATAGATAGTAGTTCTCCCAGTTACACAGAAAACTGATGGAAAGAAGATTCATGTCACTCTGAAGTTTATATATATACACACACCTTAGATTTCATCAGAATGAAAATGATGAGAAACATACTTTCTTTGCTGCAAGAGCAATTCATTATAGAATACTAATAATAACTTCAATCAGTAAGATGTATCTTGAAGTCAACTCAAAATGACTGAGGCACACAGTTATCATGCAATGAAACATGGTAGTTTTCACTGCATTTTACACTGTGATTGTCTTAGAAACCCAAGAGTATGGATAAGTTGTAGATTATTAAACTGTAATAAACAAACTTGTCTAACATTTCCTTTTCTTCCCCTCCTTTAGGGGACACAACTCAATAGAGACTTCCAAATTTACTACTACTTTATTATTTTCTATGACCACTTTCCATTATGAAATTAAAAACCTTGTCTAGTATTACTTAAATGTATCAGGTTATCAGGCAGTTCAATACTTCTCTATTTCCACAGCTCTAAGAATACTTTTGTTTCCAAATGTGTTTTTTATTAACAGCACTGCTATGTTTCAAATATTTGTCTTCTACAATTAAAGAAGCAAAAATTTTACATACTTTAACACAAAATTACATTAATAAAGAGGGAGTTTTATCTTTGAAGTAAATTTATAAAACTGTAAAGAGCAACCTCGTGACTTAAGATACAAAGAAGGGAAGAAAAGGGGAAAAGGAGGAGGACTGCTCCTTCTTTGATAAGTGTTTCATTCATTCAATTCTAAAGAGAAAAAGCAGCAGCAAAGAGGGGGCAGCTTATATGCCAGTACAAAGCAGGAAGTGTAGGAATTTAGTGAGTTCACTACTAGATTCTATGCTTTGTACATAATTCAAATGCAAGTAGCTACACTGAAGTGCAGGCCCTTAGGTGCAAGGGCACACGTGAGGCGGCAAGACCAGAAATCCACCCCACCCTGCACTGCAAGGCAACAGGCCACAGCAAAAATTTCTTTAGAAGTTTCAGCCACCTTTTTACTAACCTAATCAAAGGTGTATGCTTAAAAAAAAGCGTGATAAAGTTACTGCAGAATAAAGCCGGGCCACCAAATGCAGCATTAAAAGGGAGTCACTATATAATCATGGAACAGCCCCTTCACCGTCATTGCAAACGTCACAGAAAACGGACAACCACGCAAAAAGATGCCTTTTGCCTCCCTAACATGGCCCTAGCCAACCCCAAAATGGTCTCTTTACCTGATACCTCTCTTCTCTTCTCTGATCACAGAGGAGATGGGTGAAATTCAAAATAGCATTGTTGCAACTGGAGACTTACAGAAGGACCTCTTCACAAACCACACTACAGATCTCGAAAAAAGTTCCCTTATTATTTTGTACCTACTTTGCATCTGTAACTCTTTTACATACATGAAGGCATTCATACAGTTTCCACATTCAAAACATGAAACCATCCATGCTGCTGTGCTTAAAATTAAAACCATGGACCATACACCCCTTGTCTCCCAACAGCCTTACAGAGACACTGCTTTTGGTCTGAATACCTAATAATTACTTTTTTTTTTTTCTCCCTAGAAAGGAATAATTAAAAATCAACCAACCAAACCACATACATGCTTCAGAGTATCACCACAGGGACACTCTCAGGTCTGAATTACTGCAAAATAACACTATAATTATGTCTTAATTTCACTAATTAATCTCAGATGAGCTTTTAAAAAGTAATTCGAGGTTTACAAGTAAACCGTTTAAAACTGTACTCAAATGTTATCTGAATGAAACCCGACATTTATTTATCCTTTTCCCAGCTTAATTTTAAATAGTTTCCAAGGAAAGGCGTATCTGCTCCTGATCAGTCTGGTGACAAATGATAAACCTTGTTAAAAAGTGTGACATTTGAAAATAAATAAAAACCACAGGAGACTTTTCTAACCAAGGAGGAAGATATGAAGAAACATTACACCCTTGCACAAATCACCAGCCACTGAGACTAAGCACAATCTAACGACCTTATTTACTTAAACTGTACACTGCCAACAAAACCACTACCTAAGGCAACTCTTTAACTACAGATGTACTTAAATACCTAGGAAAAATAGGTTACTTCTCTTCATATAAAACCGGAGTCCCACTGAGCTCAACCAAATGTGGCAGGCTGAGATGGAAGACAAAAACGGTTCTTACTTGGTGTACAAAGACATCAACTGGAGACTCCAAGGGGCTTCCCTCTCGGTTGCTCATGGAGATGAACCCGAATCCCATTCTCACATTGAACCATTTGCAATGGCCGGTTCCGTGCAAAACCTGGGATTCCTCTTCGTCTTCCTGCTCCGGCAACTTCCCGGGTTCGTCTCCACCTTTACTCGCCCCTGCTGAGGAAGANAGAGGGACAAGATGCAAAGCAAAGAGTTAAATTCTGGTAACATCCTTTTGCCGCTGTATAAAGGAGTTACTACAAACGGAACAGGGAAAATAAAGGAAAAAAAAAGGGGGGGCGAACAAAACAAAATCAAAAAGCAATCGGTGAAAGTGCGTATTTTTCATAAATACTAAAATAAACAGCCTTCTCCCCAAAATACGTAAAAAAATAAAATCACCGGAGGTTACAGAGAGGAAATACTGCGCACGGAGGCTCTCCCTCTCTCTGAGCCCAGGGCAGCCCACGTTTCTTTACATACGTGTATTTTTCCATTTAACTCCATCTTTCAGCCACATTACAGCACGGAACGCGATACTTTACTTGAATATTGCTGGTTTAAGACCGATCCCATTTCTCAACAGAAATTCTCAGCCCAATTAGTCTCTCCTCGCAAGGCGCAGGACCGAGGGGGCGAGGGGGGAGGCCGGCCGAGGAGGGGTGGAGGAGAGAGAATAAGCAAAATTGGGTAGATTGCACAACTGGTTATTGCACATGCGGCGCCGAAACCACTATTTTCCAATGTGTATCCATCCCTCCTTGGAATAAACTTTCGATTAAAGTTGGGACAGGTGTACGGCCGTTTTCTCATCCCACCACTGCAACTGTGCTTAATCAAACAGGAACAATTCAAACAATAGCCCCCTGAAAGCTTTTCAAGTTGTGAATCGGTGTGGGCGGTACGGAACAGTTTCTGAGCTGGGTAACAATGGGTTTGGAGAAAGCCCCCTTGCGCGAGCTGCTAAAAAAGGGTAATGCATAGTTGGGTTAAAAAGGGGTGGGGGGAGGGGGGAGAGGGAGAGAGAGCGAGCGAGCGAGCGAAAATCATAGTAAAACAATAGAAAAAGAAAATTAACCTTCGGCCATGTTGCCCCACGGGCCCTCTGCTCCAAACTCGTGAGATGAAAACTTTCCCTGTGGATCGAAGTGGTCTTCTGCATTAATCTAACATCCTGATTTTGAACGATCGCAAATTTAGCTCGCATGGTCTAATGTGCTTTCCCTCTTTTGATTTTTCCCCGTCTCTCTCGCTCCGTTTCTGGCCCCCTGCGCACACGTGACTCGGTCAATTACATGCTTTCTTGCTACTAATTTCGCATCGGATCCTTAAGGGGTTGGCAGGAGGCAGGAGCAGCCAATCGCCATTTCAAGTAGCCTGACACACCAAAATAATTTATGAATGAACAAGAAATTTCCAACACGGCGCTTTTTTCCCCTGACTTTTTTTTTTTTTTTTTTTTTTTTTT
>WAAG01000518.1:39024-50073 GCA_013390105.1 Tichodroma muraria
GCCGGAGCGGGCCCTTCCCCGCCGCTCCCACGGCCGGGAGGCTTTGCCGGTGCAGAGCTGTCCCCGCCAAAACCCCCTCACCTACATTTTGGGCGCCAAAGCCGCTTTCCCTTTCCGCCGCCGCGCAGCGCCCGGGTCGAGGGCGAGGGTGGCCACCGGCCCGGCGGGCCCCGCTCCCGGCGCGGCCGTGCCGCTCGGGGGCAGGAGAGGCGCTGCGCGNGGCTCGGGCGTCCAGCGGCCGCGCTCCGTCAAGGCCCGGGAGGCGGCGGGTCTGTCCCCGCAACCCTGCGCTAAAGTTGGGCTTTGCCCCCGGACTTTTGTTTAACACTTCCCAGAAAATGCGTCTCCTTCCCACCGGGGACGTGGCGGCGTGCCTTCCCGCGCCTTTGGGAGAGCAGGGTCGGCCGCGCTCGGGACACCGTCAGCTCCCCTGGTCGGGCTTATTACCCTCGCTTCAAATCGCGAGGATTAATAGTAGAAAACATGCCATTTGTAATTTATTTCTTTTTTAAATAAAACACAGCGCCCGGCCCAAGTGGACGCTGCTACGGCTCGGGTCGAGCAGGGACGCGATTTGCCCGACGTGCGACTGCGGGGTATGAAGTCACAGGCTTTAAAGAGGCGCCTTCGCACCGCGCCCGTCCCGAACCGCGGCTCTTTTCGGGAAATGCAGTCTCAAGCCGCAGAAAGCGCCTCTCTCCCCCCACTGCCGCCCGCCGCAGGAGCTCGGTATTTTAGCTTCCCCGGCGCTCCTCAGTCGTCACACCCAAGGCGGGCGCGCCCGGAGCCCGCCCCTGCTCCCTCATGGGGACAGAGTAGCCCTCGCCGAGGTTCGCAGGCGCCGCTGCTCGAACTGGGGTGGGAGCGTGGTTTCAAAGCATGAGCTTTACGAACGCTTTCTGTTGAAACGAGAAGGGGCGGCCGTGGGTGCGGCGCGGGCCCGCCCTGCCCTCCGTGCACCGCTGCTGGCCGTGCCGGCGGACTGCGGGGGACTCCTAGAAGTACTGTCAAATTACTGTGATCCCGCGCGGCATCCGCGGGCAGGAGGACGCGGCAGGCACTCACTCGGAGAGCTCGGATGCAGGATGTGGTCTCACGTACATTAACCGTCTCTCAGCTGCGGATTTGCAACTGATAGCGGCCGCTTCCCGGGGGATTTAAGGAGGCTCTGGAAGTCGTCGCGTGAGACCGTCTGAGCTAACGCCCCGCAGGAAAGACTGGCACTCGCGGAGGGACCGGCCGCACGGCCCAGTGTCACCGCTTCGCCTCCCGCTCTGCAGGCGCAGGACGATGAGCGGGCCCGGTCCGCGCCTCGGGCACTTTCGCTCCAGCCCGTCTCCTCAGGCGGGACGGCCGCACCGCGGCTTACGCGTGCGTCCCAGAGGGGAGCGCATCCTCCCCGACGAGCAAGTGCCCAGGCGCTCTGGCCTGCGGCGGCCCGGCGGTGACACGGACAGCTCCTCCCGCCCCAGCACACAGGTAACACCCGGCGCCTGCCATCGCCCGGCCCAGGCCGTCCACCGCCGCAGGGAGCGCGTCCCGCGGTGCGGGCGGCTCACGGGCGTCCCGGGGACGCGCGTCCCTCCCTCAGGAGCGCAGCGCCGCTCCGCGGGGAGCGCCGCGCCCCGGGCCNNNTGGACTGGCGGCACTGCTGAGGCGTCGCGATCGGAGGAGGTGCGTGGCGGCAGTGTGGCAGCGGCACGGAAATAACTCCACAAGTATACATTTTAGTCAGTGATCGAGGTGTGTGCGCCCACCGGTGTGTCTGCCGGGGTGGTGGTCCCGCAGCACTCATACAAACCCGTGGGCTCCCACCATTTGCGACAGGTATGTGACATGGGGTTATTGTAAATAAACTTTCCTTATGTAATTGTTTATTTTTCTTACAGAAGCAGAACACTCAAGACTGCATCCAACAAGAACTCTGAAGCCTGTGCACAAAATTAGCGATTCTTCCCCACCCCACCCAATGATTATGTTCATGAGAGTCAGTGGGACAGAAGTGCTGAAGTACCTCAGTTTTACAGATACACAGTCAGCCACGTTAGACGCTGTAGAGAAGACTGACCTGAGCCTGAGGAGACCTTCTTGAATGACCTCATCGTCTTCTGAGGAACCTAAAATCAGAGAGCTGGAGTCAGTACCGCGTACACCGTCCCAGAGTACCGTATTTAATTACCTCATCTCCAGTTTAACGTCTCTTTAGGAGGCCATAAAATGCCAGGGTATTGACTGTATGAAGTGACCTGTAAACTTACTGTTTGAGACTTACCTAGCTCATCAGAACCACAATGAGATAACCAAGGCATAAGAGAAAAAAATCAAGTGCTGCTTTACCCCGTCCCCCAGCACAAGTAAAAGCAGTGCCCCTTTCATTAGTCTCTTATGAAAGCTGCGCAGCTGATGACAACAGAGGGAAAAGACACAGATTTGCAAAATATTGGAAGGTGTTTTTTTCCTTTATCAATATTTAATTGCAGTAGGTAACCTAAGAACTAGTGAGTTGTCTTTACTATGCTTAAATTGTACATAATAAACAATCAAGTCATACCTTATATATAATTTAAGAAAAGCCAATAAAAATAATTCTCCAGGATTCTTTCATGGTCAAAATAGTAACTCAATGTCAACTTATAAATATCAATAGAAAAATGCTTTTAGTTATGACGGATAAAACTGCATAGTATGTAATGATATTAAATGCTAGGTCTCAATCTAAACAAAATAGATCAGTCATACAAATCCAGATGTGTGACCTGACTGAAAAGATCACACATCTGAAAAGTACACCTTCATGAAAGGTGTACTTTTGCTCTAGTTGAAAAAGGCCTAGCTTATTTCATATAATGTGAACAAAAATATTACACAGAAAAAAACTGCTGCAGATGGCATGAAGCATTAAGGAAAATACCTTGGTTTTGGAGTATTCTTGTTACTTAAGTTGTCCAGTTTGCTTAACAAATGAAAGATGAAAAGATAAGAGCATGCACAAACTCACCTGCCACAAGCCTGTCCTCTTTCACCTCTGTCACCCTCTACTGTCTTTTAGAATAATCTACATTAACTGAAACCCATCAAAAAGAAACAAAGAATTGCAGTATCAACCTGTTCAGATATAAGCCAAGTTCTCTCCTGTTTTAGAGAAATTTGAGTTTTGTCTTTTTTCCAATTTAAGAGAACATCTGGATAGCTATCCTGCTCGCCTACTAAAAAAAAAAAAAATAAAATTGGATATCCTACAAGGAGTGAGCGAAGTCAGAAGAAGAATGAACAAAGACAAATGAGAACCAATTTTCTCTAACTTCTTTTCCCTTACAGTCAAATATTCTGAATCCTTTCCAACGCCAGAAATTGGAAAAGGGGGCGATACAATCTTTCTTTTCAGTGCAAGAACACTGGCAAGCTGATTCAGTTCCTCTTCTTTTGTAGTAACTAAGTTTTCCACTGGAATTGTGTGGACTTTTGTCTAGTATTAAACCTAACTCTGCTTTTACACCTTCAAGCACTGAAGCCCAATCTCTTGTATCTGCTTCTTTGTTCTGCCAACCTGTGGCTATGTGGCTTTTGTGTCTTTCAGATTTACTTGCATTATTTATGCAACACAATGAAATATGCAAGCATAGAGAAAAGGATCCGTTCTTGGCTTTGGAACGTAGCCTGCTTCAGTTTATGCAGGGATTAAAAATAAGTATTTGGGGGAGTGGTGTCGGGATTCAAAGGAAGAAAGTAGTTTTTAAAAACTGTAGCAGAAAACAGCACAAGTTCAAGTTATTCTTGTATCCAGTATTATAATTTTGTAACACATTTTTAAGCATCACACATTTTAAGGGTCACACAATAGATTATTAAGCAGAAAAATGGGTATCTAATTTTTTAATAGTTATTACAAAAAGCTTCCTGATACAATACCTAAAGCTTGGCATAAGATATCTTAGTGTAGAAGAGCCTGGGCATTTCAACTCTTATGAACTCACTTAAATAGATAGTTTAAGTGAGCAACTATTCTGGCATGTATTTTACTATATCCTACTGAAAGACATACAAAATCAGCCCCTGATTTAAATGGAAGCAGGTTTGGGCTCTAAAACGGCTCATGGTGAACACTCCTGTGCCTGCTTATACAAACCAAAAAAAGTATTTTGATACTTTATGTCTGAAACTATCTTGGCAGTTACATGAACTTTGTAACTGCAAGTTAATAAATGCTACTGAGGAATTGTGTACTAGACACTAGCAAGATGTTTTCAGAGAAAAAGTCACTAGCTTTGAAAGCAATCCTTATTTTAACTAGGCATTCACAGCACATGGAAGGATACTGTAACAGTAAGCATGAAAAATAATTCAAGAGAAGACCATATGGAATTATTGCTGGATAGGAAATACAATGAAAAGTGCAGTATCAGTTAAAGGCACACTGACAGACACTCAACAAAGGTAATCCACTTTCCCTTACAAGTAGCACATTCTGTAGTTCAACTGACTTAACAGCTTATGTAGTCTATTTTTGGCAATTTATCGATCAGTAAAAAATAATAGCAAGTTTATATCTATTTGAAAGGCATTCTCTGAGATATGGATGGTTTTGAATTCATTACCTTAAGCAGGTTTGCTGCCAAAGGATTTAGAAACATAATTTGTTTGGAAGAAAGTAAAGCAGACATAAATAGTTTCTCCACTTACGAAAGATACACGCTTTCCTCCAAAAGTAAGTTGAAAAGAAAAATTAATATGTTAAACTTGTTTCTTTCATCATGGTAGGCAAGGGACTGTTTTCTTCCAGAGTAAAGCTAGCAGTATTTTTTTAAAGAATGCTGGGTACTGTATGATAATAGAGTAGAAGAACTAGAAAACAAAACCCACCAATCCTTTATTTTATAACAAACAAGGCAAATATTCATGCAAAGGAATAGGGGAAAACATTCCAGTGTTGAAACAATCTTCTTTTAGTTAGCTCATCAGGAGTGAAGACTTAAGTGGATGAATGATGCAAAGTATACACATTTTAACTCTGTGGACAGAACCCAAGCATTGTAAGAGCATAAAATATGAGCTTTTAAAATGCATCCATGTACACATACACACACACCAGTCAAATATATTAGCAAACGTTGCTGTCATTTGAACCAGTGAGTAAAAATTAACCTTATTTACCATTCTTGACTGCTGATAGAAGCATGCTCACAGTATTTTGATTTCAAACATCACAAATGAGTGTTATCTGACACTCTGAATTTACTTGTTTTACGTAGATTCCTCAATGTGCAATTCTAAATAATGGATTTCCTCCTGAGATGTTTTCATTGTTTAAACTCTTTTGCTTCCCTTTTCATTTTATTCAGTTCAATGTAGTTAGTTTGAAATGCATAAACAAGAAAAATTAAGATTTCCTGAAAAGGTACACTCAAGTGTTAATGTCCTTATGTAATTACAGGGTGGATAAAGTTGAAAGCTCTCACAATTTTATTCTTTGTTTAGCCACAATTTTCATTGCTTTTCTTCCATACTTCTGTTTATACACCATTACAGTATTTTTCAAGCATGTGAAGATGAAAGCAAGAATGTGTGAGATATACAAAAGTACTTTTATGATGCTGATTTAAGAACATTAATTGAACAACTAGCAAATTAAAACTTAGTCTTTCTTTGGTGATTTCACTCACTTTTGTCACTGATCTAAAGGAAGGTAACTACAGCTTCAAGTAACAAACACAGCTAGGCAATAGCCCAGATATGCTTTTTTCCCGATATAAAAGAGGCTAAGCATATCTTAGTTTTTAGGGAAGATCAAACATCCCGTTATGCACCTTTTAACTCATAGAAATGAATAAGAATGTCATTTGACAACAGTGAGAACAGAAACATAGAAAGGTAAAATGTGTTTCCACCATTGTTAGGAATCTGATTCTTTTGGGCAATAAAAAGGGTAATGAACTCCACAATATCAGAATGGGAGTCAATGAAAGTCTGACAAGTCTAGGATCAGTTTCTCCTCAAAATTAAATGCTACTACTATACTGACAATTGTTTTAGCAATAAAAGCTACTTAACATTTATTTAGGTAAAAAAATTAAAAATATATAACAAAGGAATATGCTGAACAAGGTTATTTTTGTTTAAAGGATTGAAATTATAAATAATTCTCATATTCAGTATATTTGATTTAGTAAAATCTGCAATTTCTTATAGTCTGCATTTGAATATACAGATACTAAACAATGATCATAATTATTTAATTAAAAAGCAATGTAAACCAGATATGTTTCAAACAATATTTTGTGATTCAAACATGAATTTTTTTTAACACACAATTTAAAAATGGATCACTACTGTTCTACTTCCTACATATTTAAACTATTTTGTTCCCAGTCTACTGTTAGCAAGGATATTTGAAATTGCCACACATTGATTTGCTATACAGCAAATGAAACAATGAGAAAAGTACCTTGTGATCTTATTACGTGAGATGGATTTTTCTTTGTACTTCTTAAATTACTTCATGTCAGTACTTTTTAAGGAAAAGAACTTTAAAAGCCCTAATTCTCAAACCATAGGTAGGTAACATTTTTCAGAGCTTGATCACTGATTTATTTTGTTGTTTGAGAAACTACATAAAGAGAGAAAGATTTTATTTCCTCACTTGATAACTGTTTGCAAACAAAACAATGCCAAGTGAAGTACTGAAAAAAATACCTGCTAAAGGTCAAATTAAGAATGAATATTGTGACAAGTTGAATTCAGTACTTGGATAACTTACAACTTTCACTTAGGTTGTAAAAATACTGCAGCCAAATAGGATTTTAATATCATCCCCTCAAAAGTGGGTCACTACGAGTTTTATTTTTAAAAATGAATATTTTTTATTTACTTTTATAACAACTTTATTATGGTTTGTTCAGACCTCCTTTCTGAGATGTTTTATGGAACTTGTTTTGATGGAATTTACACACCCTTCACATATCTTTTCCTTTGCACAGAACTTCTGTCTTATTTGCATGTGCTATTTACTTACAAACCACAGAATCTTCTTTCTTAATTTTTGTTGGGTTTTTTTAATCACTGAATTATTACTTGAGAGCACTACTAACGATGGATTTTATCGTCATTTGTATTCTGTAATATGCTTATCAAGTACCGGTATGGACATTGTCCATTAAAATAATCAAGCCAAACACTGTAGCAGTTAAAGAGCAGATGAGTGTCTGTATTTTAAACACCAATATTCACTTTCCTAGAAGAGTGGATAGTACAGGGCACATCTTTCCCGTTTCAACTGGAGTGGACATCAGTCCTGCATGTCAATGGCTTCTGACTGAGTCATTGTTTAAAACAACCAAACAAATAAAGTAATGCAATGGTCACTTTTTATAAACTTTAGTGGAGATAGCTCATTAATTCAAACCAGAAAAAAACCCAAACAAACAAACAAACAAACAAAAAAACCCTCCAAACAAGAACATCAGTGGTGTATAACTAAAAAGTCACAATCTCTAAAAGAAAAGATTAAAACTTTAAAAACAATGAACACATCAGTAGCTGAAGTGGGTACAGGACATACAGTATCTGAAAGAAAAGCAAAAATCTAATATGTGATACAAAATTATTAGTGAGTGAGTGTACAAATTTTAACAGTTGAATTTCTAGTAGTTATCCTTAGGTGTTGCATTACTGCATATGGTCAGTCTATAGAATATTTGTTAAATACCTTCAGAATATTTATGAAAGCTTGGTTTAGTCTAACTGTGATATTATTGATATAAACAGTGAACCAATACCTTCAAATTGTTAGAACACTGAATCTTAGTGCATTTAACAATAATCACATACACATACTAGTTAAACAGTCAGGTATTAGGTCTGTCTCATTACTGCATATGGACATACAGAATGTTGCAGAGTGGAAGTAGGATTTTGGGGAAGTGGTTTGCTAGAAATAAGAAGTATGTGCATGAATGCCAAAATAATGGACCTGTAATCTAACTTTATTGAAACAACAGAATGAGCAAGATTTTTATTTTTTTTCTGGAATCACTGAAAAAGCAGAAAATGGCTATGCAACCCTCTCATCTCTGAAGCAGTAATATTAAGTACAGATGGTGGATTATTAAATGTTAAGTGAATAAATGTATTTAAATATTTTATTTTAAGACAGACCCATTTTTGCATCAGTAACAGCACAAATAATTCCCTAATAGAACTACATTCAAGAAAATATGGAATTGTGTGAAACTATCTCTATTTCTCTGTTAGAATTGACTAGTTAAATATTACAGTCCTTACCCTTCTGTATAATTAAGCTTTTGTTCAACTATGAAAAAACTAGAAACTGATTGCTTGAAAATGAGCTGCATGACCTTTGTCCTGGTTTGTCACCTCTGACCTTTAATTTGAAGGTCAATTCATTCTGCATATCAATTCATTCTATTTTTAGAAGCAGAATGTATATTTTTAAAATTGTTATCCTCCCATATGAAACACATCAGTTTGGTTTTGTCTTTTTTAAGCCTTTACACATCACACCAGAGAAGAATATTTGCTTTTTATTGTACAACTATATTTGAAACAGTGTGCAATTACAGAAAATGAATGCTTGTCTCTGCGATGAAAAAAAGCTTTCATATTTTTTTTTTTGATGTAGTAGAGATGCTGCAGCACATTAAAGTGAATTTAGAAAAAAGAGATCTGCTAGACAGCACACCTTTCTAAATTTGTCTTTTTTAAATAGAGGAAAAAAGGAGAAAACCTGTGTTTGCATTGCTGCTAATGGATACCTGTATTTTCCTGCACCTTCCCTGTGCCATGAGCTGTTGTTTCGTTCTCACTGACGACACACTGTTTTGATATTCACTTTCAGAATGTCCTTTCATAAACTGAACCTGTGGTTAAAAACAGCGGATGCCAAGTTCTTGACTAGTTGCTGGTTTCATCCACACACCCCCATTCCATACAGGTAACGTTAAGCTTCCCAAGTTGGCTACAAAATAAATCTGCGTTGCTGGGAGAGCTCGCCTTCCGAAGGAGAAAGCGTTGTAGTATTTGCCACTGACTTTGCTGTCAGCCTCAGACACCGGCGCGACACAGTGTATTAGAGGAGGGCCGTGGGTGAGAGCGCTCCCCTGCCGTGACCCCCGCGCGGGGCAGCTCGCCCAGGGCACCGCCCGGGACGGGACGGGACGGGACGNGCCCAGGGGAACGCGGCTCCTCTGAAAGCCGCCCCCGGCCCAGCGCCCCGCTCGGAGCGACGCGCGGCGCCTCGCCTCTGCGCCGGGGATCGCGCTGCGCGCCGCGGGCTTCAGCTGCCGCTCGAACAAAACGCTGCCACGGGGTTACAAAGCACGAAAAGAGGAGGAACCAATGGCTTAACCGCTTAGGCTTTAAAATTCACTCCTGTGCTCGGGGTTGCAATGTAAAACACTGCGCGTGACCTACCACTGCATCCTGCAAATGGCCTAGACTGCAGCTGTTCAGGCCTAGGAGGGACAGCATGTGGGGTTTCCTTCGTCATTTACGTATCACTGTCTTCCCTCTCATGAAATTCTCAGTACATGCCAGCTAATATATTTTCAGATTAATAAAAATTAAAAGAAAAAAAAGTTCTGATATAAGTGAGACAGCAGCACATGTCCTTTACAGAATGTGTTTTAAAATCATCAGAGTGGAAGATAGCTACTTTTGTCATACACACAGAGGAAGAGTTTTTAGTACAGCTGCATTTTTGTAACTACTGCAAGGGACAAACATCAGATATAATCACTACCTTTGCCATTACATACATGATTCATTTGACTACAGCAAAGGAAACTTGATTTCCTGGTGTATTAATAATTTAGGTCATAATTTAATTCAACATTGATTCCTACTACTCTTATACCAAAGGGATCATCATCCTTTGAAGAATTATGGCTTAGTTGCATATCTTACAAATAATTTTCCAAACAAGTTTGTTAGCATTACCTCCTCTGGAGCTTTAAGGGTTGGGTTTTTTTGTGTTTGTTTTTTTTTTTCCCCCAGCAGTGTGTTTTTAACAATAAATGACTTGTGGTTTTGTAAAGCAGAGCATACAGGTATCAATTTAAGAGTAAACATGCACTATTGCACTTCGGTACATTGTTATAGCCAGATATCACTAAAAGTATACACAACTACATTTAAATTAACTACGACCAAATTTAGGTCTGTTTTCTTAGTGTCTGATAACTTGTCCATGACAGGACGCTTCCCCATACTTGCAATTTCTATGCAAGATGGGAAATTCCAAAACAGGTGGGAAAAAAACTACAGTCCTGTGCACGGCCTATTTAAAAAGAACAGCAGGACTAGTTACATAAGGAAAAGGAGTCAAGTCTGTACACAAACCCGTCTAGATTGCACTGCTGTTTCGTCCCATCACTGCAAGACTATCGTACATCATTTACTCACCATCACTAACAAGCTAACGACTGGTAGAGAAGAGAGAAACAAGTAAATTAATCAAATCTCTTTAGGTAATATGTTTATCAGATTAAAATGGGAAATTCCCTCATGTTAAAGCTAAAAGATACTTAAAATTAAGAGTTTTCAAATTTATTTACATATGCCAATTGCATATTTTAATATAGCTTGGACAAAATGCGTGCATTGCTGCTGTTCACTTATTTTCAGATTAATGCTCTCATTCGATAGCAGGTTATCTGACCCGCTGTATGGTGCACTACAATAACACAACAGCCGAGTGGAGCTGCCGGCGCGCAGACACGGTCGCTGCCCGGGGAGCCCGGAGATGCCGCGGCCGTACCCTCACGGCGGAGCAGCGGCCACACGGACCCGCCGCCGCTGCCCGCGGGCGCGCAACCAGACAAGGAGGAGCAAGGCGTGTTGGAAGCATTTCGGCACTTTATTTGTTCTCCCCCGCACCGCGTCCCGCACCGTGCCTGGCTGGCACCTCAGCGCCAGCCGCGGGGCTACGTGTCACAGTGCCCTGGAGAGCCCGCCCGCCCTCTCGCCGGCGGGGACGCGCCCCCGGCCCCGGCGCTGTCCCCGCAGCCCCGGCGGGGGCGGGCAGCGCCCGGCCGC
>WAAG01000537.1:0-20443 GCA_013390105.1 Tichodroma muraria
AAACCATTCTGTGATTCTATTTTTGAAAAATCCAAACACCAAAACAATCCCAAACCCATACAGAAATGATTTAAAGTAACAGATGTGTCTGCACTCCACATTTAGAGTTTTTGAAATATCCTTTGTTTGTTGCCTCCATGCTCTTTGCTGTGATTGTGTCAAGCTTTGCTGGCTCACAACAGCCAAGCTAATAAAGTCTCCCCAAAACAGCTCCTAAGGGCTCCTTCTGCACAGGACTGTGGGGACAGGTGCCTGCAAACTGATGGGATCTCAGCAAAGGTCTCTGCTAGATCAGGGGCAATAATCCTGCCTGCCTCACTGCATGGGGATGTCTGGCAGCAGCGTGGTGAGCTGGGGCTTGTGTGGAGGTACAGGATGCAATTAGCAATTTATTCTTTGTTCTATTCATATTCTTTTAAGTTTGTGCTTATTTCCTTACTAATGGAAATTGATTTCTGTTCAATTTTAAACATTTGCAGTTAAAAGGAACCTCCTGCTTCAACAGCCACCAGGACTGGGGTGGAGTGGGACCAGCAGTGGGTGTTGGCCCCTAACCAGTTCCAAGGCACCCCGGAGGTGGCAGCAGCATCCTCAAGTACTTTTCAAGCCTTTTCAGAGTGGTGCTGGTTTGGGCTCTCTGCTTTGGGCACTTGAGAAGCTCAGTCATCTGCATCACTTCCTGTATTTCTATTCCCATCATATTATGGCACAACTATAGGCTACTTAAAGCAGAACTTTTATCATCGCACAAGAATGTTGGTTTAGCTTAGAAATATGTAACAGGAGGGGACTGTAGTGCTACCCACCACCCTGCTACTAAAGCCAAACAAGTCAAATAACCCTGTTCAGCCTTTATTGTCATTGGCTGTGTCAGTCACAGCCTCATGGCCTTGGGCATCAGCACATCCCTGGGATAAGCACTTACACAGACAATTATTCAGAGGAGAATGAACCATTCTGATGAACCTGTGCCCACGTACTTGGCAAGGTTCCTGAGCAGCCTGATATTGCACTCCAGAGGAATATTGCCTGTATTACACAAATTTCAGGTGTTTAACAAGAGAACTTGTTAAAGACAGGCTGAGAATCAGCTTTTAGTATTCAAAATTTAGTAGACTTTTGAAGTTAATGTAACCTGTAGGTCACACAGAGTGTCAGAAAGCACAAAAGTCTAGGATTTGTTTGCCAGATTTTTTTAAAAAACCTTTAAAATGGTTAAACCTGTTTAAATCTTAAACAAATCCCAACTTAAACACACATCATCATAAAAATTACAGTTGTCCTGTACATACATAAAAATAGGAGATAGTGAAAGAAAATGTAATAAAACCATAACACTAAGGCTAAGCCCTGACAACTCCACAGTCGTGAAGGGAGTTTTTGCTTTAATGTCTCCTTGGCAAGTTTCATGCCCGCAGCACAGCTCCTCTCACACCACTAACACCCTGAGTCACCACCTTTGGTGCCCATGCAGCAGCACTGGGAGAAGAGGCAGCTGGGTCCTGGAACACTCAACCACTCTGAACGTCCCCTGGGAGCAGGCAGGAAGGATGTAGGACCTGCCTGCACAAACCCCAAACCCCAAACCTCAAACAAACATCAAACCCCAAACCCCAAACACCAAACACGATGACCAATGCAGAGTCCAGGCTAGAGGAGGCCACAATACTGAGACCTTGGCCAGTGTCCACTAGTTATTTTTAGAAAAAGGGGCATTCCAAGAACTTCATTCAACCCCACAATGGAAAGCATTAACAGCCTCCCCAAGCAACAGCAAAGAATAACATCTGTGCATCCCCTTCCTGATCATGGCATCCCATAGCATCCATATACCAATACCATGGAGCTGTTCTAAGCCCTGGAGTTTCTAAACATCCCAGTCCATACTGAGCTCCTGATGTCTCAAGAGCGTAGTGCTCCTTCAGGGTGGACTGTGAGTATGATTCCCATTTTGGCATAATTAACCCTATTGGTGCACACATGCATCAATCCAAATTTTTCCAAGTCCCTGAGTAAACATGATGCCTTCCCTTTGAAATCAATTATGGGCAAAGAAGATCTCATTAAGACAAAAGAGGAATGGAACAAGCAGTAAAACCTGGTAACTACATGCTTGCTATTTCCCAGGAACCGTAGAGACAGAGACCCCACCTGAAATAAAGGAACCTATTCCCAATAAATAAATCAGCATTGGAATGAGCCGAGCAAAGATGACTTTTACAGTTATATGTAAGTATGTGTCCTACTTTTTCTCAATGTGAAATAAATAACTTTGATGCAAAAGGGGCAATACAAATATTGCAAATCCTATTTCCTGTTCTTCACCCTTCCAAAAGAAATATAAGACTTGTTCACAAGTAAAGGTGCTTATACATATCCATGTCTGCTAAGCAAAACACATAATCATTAGAACTAGTCTAATTTCAGTAAAAAGAATATTCTGACAGTCACAAATTTATTCCTTATGATTTACAGCTCCATGGTTTTATCTTCAAGTGAAATATTTAATTTCTTCTTATATTGAAGCATCAAAACCATATAATTAATATGTAGTCAGGCTAATCCTTAAGCTCTATAAATCAGAAGCATTATATAAACAAAAGTGTGGTCTTGAACAAGATTGGGAATGCACAAAACTACTTATATCCCACTTTTATAATGATGCAGTGACTCAGAGCAGATAGAAAATGATTAGTTTTCCTTCCAAAGTAGGAAATATTGCTTCCATCTGTAAAGTATAATATTGTGATGTCATAAAGTTTTCCTAAACACTGAATTTACCCTTATTCCCTCTCAATCATTTTAAAAGAACTGCTCTCTCTTATAGAGCTTGGATTTAAATCACAATAACATACCAAGAAGATGAATGACAGTGCTGTTGGATATGGCTAAAATTGGATCCTTCAGCACAGGTGAATGATGAGACAGCGCTTCTCTTCTTGATATATTTTCTTCTTCTATTAGTTTCCTTCCATGGCTGGGATTTCAGTTTGAATTTTAATGTATGCAGTTGCTGCTAATCTTAGTGTCTGATTTTTTTCCAGCGCCCTCTTATTGTATAGACAATTCATTCTCCAAAGCAGTAATACACTGAGGCTTGTGACTGCCCAGGAGATAAAGCAATTCAGAATAAAGTTAGAGCCAGCTCTGCAGAAAGGCACAGACAACAGGTCAATATTCTCAGAAACAACACCTCGCCACACAAAAAATGCACACATTTGGATTAAGGCACAGGCATTCCCTCAGAGGGCTCCCATCCCAGACAACAGCGTTGCTTTTAAGCCACCAGGGAAACATGAATGGCATATCCAAATTCACAGCTTCAGATTTTATTGAAAGGGCAAGTTGCAGGGTATTTCCTGGTTTACAAAGTCTGTCACAGATGCAAACAACCCAAATTGCAATCAACGCCAGCTGATGTTGTGTGAGTGCTCACACAACAACTAAGCTACAACAGCTAAGCTTAACAGCAGCTAGGTGTGAGTGCTCAGATGATACTTCCCAAAGCCAGTTGTTCCTGGGAAACCATTCAGAGAAAGAAGTTGGTTAACTGTTTTTCTAGGAAGCAATTTTCCTGGTGTGATATTCACGGTGTTGTTTTTTCATCTTTCTATCTAAAAGCCTGATGAGCTTGCATAACTTCTTAGTTCTGGAAATGTGAAAACAAAATTTATTAGAAAAAGGTTAATTATATCCTTGCATGATCTGAGGTTGGGTGTAAAAGTTTGAGAGGATTTTTCATCAAAATGGAGCCACCCAACCTCTGTGAACAATCTGTAAGATACTTCCAGAGTGCATGAGCTGGAACCCACTCTTCATTCCTAACATAAGCGTAATGGAGTAAGGGCCCAGGGACAGAGATGGGCAATTGGAAGGGCAGCAGGCAGCTCTGCTCTTTGTGAAGTAACTATTTTTTCTATTTTGGCACATGAAGAGTGAATCTGGTGGGATTTGCTAACGCTCCCTTTCTCATTAAGAAGTGCAAGTCCAAGCAGCAGTCTTGACACAGACCATTGGTTTCTTCAGTCTCCAAAAATGATGGTGTTCATTAAGACTGACATCACCTGAAAGAAAATCCAGACAGTTTACATGAATATGGATGCTGTTGTTAAGCTGTGTGACGTGCTGCGAAGGAAAAATTCATGAAACCTTTACTAACCCGGCTGAAATCACTGATGTTTCCTATATGAACATGGTATTACAAAAGTCCTGCTTCCAAACAAATATTTCCATAACCAAAACTACCAGGTGAAGAAAGTTAAAAAAATTAATGCCAAAGCTCAGCTCTAAAGCCAAAGTTGAATAAAACCTGAAATATGAACTGACATTTAGAGCAGAGTTAATTTAAGGTATGGGCTTTGAAGTTCCCTCCGGGATTTTCCCCATTGTCACATTATTTCCAGAGAGTAACACATGTGCCCAGCATTCAGCAGGAGTTTGAAACGAAACCCAGGCTGCTCTTCAAGATTCTGGTTTTCTCACATCCACCTTTCTCTGTGTATGACACTGCCAGGACTGGAGAGGAACACTCCCTATTTCAACCAAGGCAATTGTGACTATAGCAAGAGGTATTTAAACCTGTACCCTTTCCACCACAGTTACAAATCCAGCCTCAGAGTCCAGACATTTTAGTTTGTTCTGTGACTTGCTTTACAGAGTTCTGTAGCAGGGATAGAGCCACTTCTCAGCTCTATAAAGCACTGAGATCTATCAGCTCACACACTTAGGTTCTGTTGGCACCTAAGAAGAAGCTGCACAATTAACTTTGCTCGTTGGCTGGCACACCCCTAGAGCCCCACAAAGCTCTGACTCTGAGCCCTCTGCTTCTTTAGCTCTCCTCCTGTATCTCTGGCATGTCTAGCTGGGAAGGGTAAGACTTATTTTAGGGATTGGAACCATTCTTGTACAAAGAAATTACAAAATAACAATGGAATTCATTTAAAGATAAAATGCCCTGAGATATCCTTGAGATACGTTAGTCCTAAACCCCAAAGGCCACAACATATACAAACCTAAAAACATTACTTAGAGATTAAACAGAAAGAAAATTTGTAAAATGTCACCAGTAAACAGTTTGACTCACATTTATAAAATATCTACACCCTAAAACCAAACACAGAGGAAGTAGAAAATCATTAAATCCTTTCTTCTAGGCCAATGAGTAGCTATGAGTGGGGTCTCCAGAGAGCTGCCACACTGCAAACTAGCCTGTAATAACAGGCCAAGGCAAAGTCAAACAGCATGTTTCACTAAATGAAAGAGATGAATCCTACACTACAAATCACCTGGAACACAGAGATCCACAAATCATTTCAGCATCCAGGTTAGGAACACACGGTGTGGCGTGAGGAAGGCCAGCTCTTCACTTGACTTCACAGTTATGTATCACACAAACCGTGTTCCATTACTCACAGGACAAAAACTGTTCCATGATGCTTTGGAACCAAAGCAAACCATTCCAAACCTCTGTACAAGCACCAATAGGGACCTGTTTTCCAAACATGAAGAATAATTATGACTTCTTATATTTCGTTCTTCACTAGGTTTTCATCTCCATAGCTTGTAACAAAGCCAGCTGTTGGGACAGAAACATTTTTTAGGTTATAAATCAAGGAAGCTGAAAGAGAAGCTACCCTTCCATTGCAAAGGCTGCTTTGTTGTGCCAGGTTATCAGCAGAACATTTGCATCACTTCAAGTCCTGTAACTCACTTCTCTTTCCTCTGTGTTGGGATGGATCTTTAAATATGCTGCAACAAATCATACTTTAGCAAAAAGGACATTACATTAACACCTGAGAAAGCAGTATGAGTATTCCTTTACAAAGGACTTAGAAGTGTCAGAAACATGCACAGATTTTAACAAAATACTTGTCTGCTAATAACACTCGTTGTTTCCATTCAGATCTGAAAATTTCACTTTTTTTTCCTTTGTTTAGCATATAAAATTTGGTAGGTTTTTAAAGCTCCAGCTTCTTAATTCAAGAGTGTGATTACTAATTTAAATGTCCTTTGGAATTCTTAGTTTTTTCATTATCAGTTCTTCCTATATCAGTAAATGAATCACCATTTACTAATAACACTAGGAAGATTTAAGTAAAGGATTATTAAATACTTTAAATTTTAATCTTTTGTTTTAAAATATTTATTTTACTAGAAAGCCTGACTTTCATATCGATATTTTTCATGTTCAAAGCTAAAATTTCCAGATGAAATACAAAAACTAAAGCCTTTATTTATCTTGAAAGCAAGAATCAGCCCATTATTCCTGAACTAAAAATATTTAATTGTCAGAAACAGCACATCAACTGAGCTTTGTAATATATAAGAGTTTAAGAACCACATGCCTTTCTCCCTGTATGATGAAAGCACATTAGTCCAGGACAGAATGCTATCAAGCTGTCCAGAGCAGCATAGGAGGACGGTGATGTCGCAACTCCCTTCCCTTCTAATTTTCCTATTTTCTTCCTTTTTCCTCCCCAACTCATTTCCATCCTGCTGCCAGTTTCCATGACATGTACAGGAAGAAGGGAGGAGTTGTGGAAGGAGGGAGGGAGGGAGTGGCAGAGGAGGCATCGGGCAGGAAACATGGGCAGTCCATGAGCCCAGGCAATGGATCCAGAGCCCTTCCCAAAGCCTTCCACACCGCCCTCAGGCCAAGCCTGGCATTCCCCCCCACAGACCAGATTCCTCCAGATTCTGTTCAGATTATGTAGTATTTCACCCTCTTTATGCACACTTCCAGTATATATGTTTAAATAAACATTACTAACTAAAATTTCAGGATTCAACTGTTGAAGCTAAAAACTGCGAGGGGCCCAATCCTGTACCTCTGTTTGCAGCAGTTCAACTGGCACTGGCCTTTTTGATTGCTTTTATGAGAATTAAATGTAAATGGCTGAGAAAAACCCAATCCTGGTGTCAGGACAAGGCATCTGGGAGACACACTGCACACCATGAACTAGAATATGCCAGCAGCTGATGGACTGAAATACTCTGCAGGGGTGTCTCTTACAGGGTATTCACATTAGTTTTACGTCCTGCTGGATGTGACTCCCATTCTCTCAGTGTCCAAAAGAGTGATGTGAAAAAGGAGCAGCTACAGGGAATGTCGAGCTCTGCATTTCCCAGCACATCTTCAGAAGTGGCCAAAGTGCTCAGTGTGAGAATTCACTTGAAGCAGTTCCAAGTCATGAGCCAACAGAAAGAGTCCTAAAATAAGAGTGTGTGAACTTAGGTCAAAGCTGACTTTGTATACAAAGAGAAGCATAAGCACACCCTCACAAGGACACCCTCAGGACAGGTTTAGCCCCTGCCATGTCCACCAGAGCCATTGTGGTTTTCTGTTTTTTATGTTAATAGCACAACAACTCAGAGCAGGAGTGCAAAGAGCTCTTTCCAAAGCTTCTTCTCCTATTTCCCTACTTTTAGCCAGCAGTGAGATGCCTTCCAGGCCATTGACAGGATTACAAAGCAAAGGTTTGCGCTATGCCAGGGAGTCACCACAGCACAGCTGGACAGGGGCAGCAGCTACAGCCTGCTCGCAGCACAGTTCTGCCCTGCCTCACCAGGTTTTCAAACAGTAATTGTAGGATCTTTCCTCTGAGACCCATTCCTTCCTGACAGAATATGTTATTTTCAAACTGCAGTTGCATCTGAATTTTTTCCAGGAAGGACTATCACACATCCAGTCTCACCCATCAGAACTGGGTCCATCTCTGTCAGGGAATACTGCTCCTGGGGAGGCTGACACCCACCAGAGCTGCAGAAGCGATGCCAGCTGGCTACTGTAGAGTCCCCATAGAAAAGCACTGAGTCTCACAGGGCGGAGCGATTTTTCTTGGTCTAAGGGCTGGCTACATCAAATTCTGGAAGCAGAACAGTTAACAGCAGCAGTACTGACAACGCCTGATGAATGAAATCCCTCCTCCTTCTTCAGGGAGGAGGGGATATGTTTCATTAATTATTACCTTCCAGGGTGTGTTGACTTGCTCCTGTCTGTGCTGAATTTCATGTAAACCCTCTGTTGAATGTCACATGCTCATGCGCTGCCTGAAGTGCAAGATTTTGTATTTGGGTATCTGCTGTAGCTGACAGATGTTTACAGACTTGTGTATCTGCACAGCTTCTTCCTGCCTATCCATCTGTGCTCCCTGTTAGACAGCAAGTTATTCCACCTTAGGCTGGAATAATTTAAGATTGTGACATCAATCTTTAATCTGCATTTTTTAGCTGGTAGCATGCAGAGATTTTAAGTAACAGCTACTAGACTGGCATTTTATTTTAATCTAAGCTGCTTATTTAAGATTCAGCCATTTTTAAACAAGTGGCTGTAACTATATGATGCTTCAGTTGCTTTTAAAGATGACAGAACTGTGATTAACTGAGACCTGTGGAATGCACAACCTGCCATAATTTATAACACAGACTTCAGGATGGTCTGATGTACCAGAAGGATGAGCTCTTTAAAAACATTATCAAAAAATTAATCCCCATTCCTCTCTGCTTTTAGCAGTAAATGAAGAAGCAGACAGGTTCAGGGCTTTCTAACACAGGCTCATCTCTGAGGATCCTTAAGCATCTTTTACAGTCCCCATAGCGAGAGCCTCTCTCTGTCTTGTACAGCCAGCACTCTTGTCAGAGAGGTGACAGGATGGAGCTGGGGTCTCCTACAAGCATCTCTACCCCAGTGATTAGTTACACGTTATTTAATTCCCTTGGGAGGAGAGAACGCCAATTTCACCGACACCGACACCTTCCAGTAGGGGCTCAGTCTGGGCTCAGGGCGGGCTCAGGCTGGGCTCAGGGCGGGCTCAGAACGGGCTCAGGCTGGGCTCAAGGCGGACTCAGAGGGACTCAGGCTGGGCTCAGAGGGGCTCAGGCTGGGCTCAGAGTGGCTCAGGGCGGGCTCAGGGCGAGCTCAGAAGCGCTCAGGGCAGAGTCAGAGCGGGCTCAGAGCGAGCTCAGGCTGGGCTCAAAGCGGGCATAGGGCGGGCATAGGGCGGGCTCAGGCTGGGCTCAGCCCCGTGGATGCCCGCCAGGAGCAGAGCCAGAGGCTTCTCCCACGCAGCAACAATAACCAGAGACAATTAGAACCGGGGTAATTATTTTACCCATATTAACTGATACGGGGATGATTAGCAGGGACAAGAGGCAGGGTGGGCTTTAAAGCACCCCTCGAAGGAAATGAGAGTGGGAGAAAGGCAGCACCTCGGCTGTGACCCCTTTGCCGGGATGGTCTGGAGGGCACAGTGACCCTTCCGCTGGCTCGAGCAGAGCACTGGAACAGCACACAACTTAGAAAGCATAAAACGAGTATTAATTACCCATTGCCTAACAGATTGCAAGCCTCTTCTGTTTTCAAACTGTTCATAAATTGATTCTAATTTCTTCTGTGGAACAATTAAAAGTGTTTTTGTTATCCTGATGAACTGAACTGTAACCAAAGCTTTTGCAAATAAACACAAAGACAGATGATAAAGCTGGTAATAAGCAGATTGCTCCCGTGTCCTGAGCAGCCACCAACACTTGGCAGTGAATATCATCTTTCACAACAACAACGCTAAGAGCACACGGCTATTTCATGCAGTCATCAAAACAAAATGCACTGAATATTATATTTCATACTAAATACATTACCCTGGCAGTTTGACACTCAGCATTTCAATAGATATTGCATCCCTCTAACATTCTGCCTGAATTTCTGCAGATGGACTTTTAAGTATCAATGGAAGATTACTTTACTTGTCACGCTAAAAAGATTTTAAAGAATGGTTGCACACACTTCATTTTTAATTTTTTCTATATTTTTTTTTTTTAAAGGAAAACGGCTTATGAATTCAGAAACATAGTTCTACTGAAAGGTCAAACACCGTGTTGCTGCAGTCCTTTGTGTGTGGTGCTCTTCCAGCCACTCAAATCTCTCATCTGATGTGTCCAGCAAAGCACTGGGAGGATTTGCTCATTAAACTCAGCTTACCTAGACAATGCTGAGCTAAGGTGAAAGTAACAGCATTCCCAAATCTCATCAATCCATTGTGACATGTTTTGTTTTGTTTTGTTTTGTTTTGTTTTAATGTATTTGATTTTAAAGCTGGGAAGTTTCCTGGAGACATGCAAATACACAAGAACCTCAATTCTCAGTAAAAAACTCCAAACAAGTAAGCACCAAAGGAAGAAAACCCAGCTGGATGCCATGATTTCATAAGACACCTTGAGCACACAAATATCTCTCAGGATCACAAACAAACAAAACCAACAGCATTAGCCCAGGAAAAATGTGGATTTTGAGGTTCAGTTCCAGAGTCCTGAAAATCAGACATCTGCCAAGGTTAAGTGGGACACATATTTAGTGTCTGCCAGTCACTACAGGGTTCTGGGCACAAACCAGCCCCTTCACCTTCATGTCTCTGCTCTGAATCCCAGTCAGAATGCCTCATCCAGCACTGGACCTCCACATCAGCACCACCTCAGCTGCTGCCATCAGATCCAACAGCAATTAACATCCTTGTAAGCTGCTGCTATTCTAGATTTTTAAATTTACTTTTTTTCCAAATGGAGGAGGGGGTTTGTTCACGCACAGCAAGTTTCATCACTCATGTGGCAAATCTGCCAGTAGCAGATCACAGAATGGATTGTTACCTTTCCCTATCCATTTTGTAAAGATATTGCTTTCTTTCCAGACTGCAAACATCACTTCTAACTGGATTTTGAATTATAATGTGAACTTCACAAAATTATTGGTGCTATTCATATCACTAGTTAGATTCTATGGAACAGTGATATTTTTTGACCTTCCCCAAACCAGCACCTCTTAGTGTTTATTATCGTAACAGAACCACAGCCAGCAGAAATTGAACATTTCCAAGTAAAGTATTACATTGAAGGGAGTGTACAAGGAATAAAACATTCTTATACTTCTCCCTAAACTTATTTGCTTTTTGGAAATATTTATACAGCACAAAGACGTAAGTTTAGTGAGAAATACAGCCAGTTCCTCTTGCTTAATTGAAACATTTATGCTTTTTGTTCTGCTAGCAAAAACAATGAACAGTAATATTGCAAGATAAATACACAAGAAACTTATAGATATGATTGTAAAACAACATCATCCTAATGTTTCCACTTAATTACCCTGAAATGTATTCTATTTAATATTCATTACTCAAAAGCCAATTTAAAAGAGAATGAGGTGAAGGGACTTATTCAGAAAGACAGACTGTCATTCACTGCAATAGTTATCTAATATACAGAAGTTAATAAAGCAGATTAATCTACAAGTCCCTTTAAGCCATCACTGAGTTTAGAACAACTGCCTCTTTGACCCCTAACCCTCCCGCTGCGCACCAGTAGCAGGTGCCAGCTGCACTGAAATGATGGCTGAGGCGTTTTAAGGCAAAGCCTTTTCTTGCTTTGCTTCTGACCAGCAGCTGACCCTGTAGAAGCGATTGTTTCATGTGCTGGCCTAAAGGCTACACAAACCAGCAAGGGATAAACAAAAGCAGACACGGAGCAGCTGCCTCGCCTGGGGCCCTGCGGCGCCGACACCTCGCGCGGGCGTGCGGAGCTTTGTGCTCCTCCCCGGGCTGGTACAAAGCGTGGTCTGGGCGGAACGAAACTTCTTCCCGGCCCAAAACTGCTGCTGTGAGCTGGAGCACAGCTTGGATGATTAAGAGGGGATTCCCAATTTGATTTAGCGCCATTATTAAGACCGTGAAATCTTCAGATACATCACTAATGATGATGTATTTTAACATTAAAAGTCTTAAAATTAAATTACTCAGTTCACATGATAACGAATCACAATGAAGCTTTAAACAAAGCAGAATTAGAAAAGACAATAAGCTCGTTAATTTTTTTTATTTCTTAATTGACAGCACACATAGTGATAACTATACATTTAGCAATATACTTGGGACTGGGATTGCTGCCACTTTTATACATGAACAGTAAGAAGCATGTCTAAAAGAGAAGTAACTGTAGCTTTCATTAAGATAACACAGCTCTGACATAGTTATTTTGCTGATGCAAATTACAGAACCACAAAAACAATCAGAGTAATGATTAAATGCAGTTATGTACATGGGAGACTACTAGTGCAAATGTTAACATATTTAAATGGGTTCCTTCATTAAAAAGATTATATATGATATTAAACCATCAATCAAATTGAAACACTAGAGTCTAAACGTATTGTCACTGGTTAAAGTAAATGACTTTGAGACTGAATTTTGGCTCACTCAATATGGTGCCTTTTCTGTTGCTTAGCCACCCAAATCTCTGCTGGCTTGGCTACAGCTGCTATATCTCCATCCCTTTCAATTAATAAAGAAAGTTATGGTAGTATTGGATATCATTTTTAAATTGGGCTAAGAGGCTGAAACAGATGTCCCAGGAAAAATCCCTCTCACTATTGTATCAAAACTTTCAAGCCTTGAGCCAGCAAAAGCTGAGCACCCTCATCCTGATTCAGCTGAGCCTTTAAACACATTTGATTTTAAGCATGGGAACAATCACACCTGTGGGTGTGATCTGCTCTTAAAATGAAGTATATGCTCACAAATATGAGTGAGGGTCTTAGGCACTCAACATCCTGCACCAGTACTCTGCCAGTGCCATTTGGATTTCTTTGTGATGTGATTATGTTCAAGGGCTGCTGCCTGGGCCATGAAGAACGTGTTATAAACATAGCTCCACTGCAGGTTTTTATCTCTATTACTGTGCATAATTCCACACTAGCTGTATATGGCACTAAGCTTTATCCAAAAACCAAAAACATCACTTATTTCACTATATAAAAGGGAAAAAAGAGGTAAG
This sequence comes from Tichodroma muraria, assembly GCA_013390105.1. Classification (NCBI taxonomy): domain Eukaryota; kingdom Metazoa; phylum Chordata; class Aves; order Passeriformes; family Sittidae; genus Tichodroma; species Tichodroma muraria. The sequence goes on from WAAG01000537.1 coordinate 12,814, forward strand.
ATGCAATTTATAATACTTTCTTATTGTAGTAATGCCACTTGATTTTTTATTGCTACTGGCACCTCTGCTTCCTGGTTTCCACTTGTCAGGTAGTGCCTGTCGTGCTGCTTCACTTGGTGGCTGCCCTCACTGGCTGCAGTCCTTGGTCACTCTGCCCCTCTGGGTAGCCCGGGCAAGTTCTCCAGGACATCACACCCCACTGCCTCCTCCTCCCCGGCACCTCCCACCCCATCCTGGCTCTTGGCTCCTGGCTCTGGGCCTTGTTCACCTGCACACCTTCCCTCCTATCTACTGCGACACTCCTGTCCCAGCGGTCCCTCTCCAGCCCTTGTATTCCACCAGATTCTCCTCTGGCAGGGGATGGTCCCCTCCTCTAGCACTGCCCACCCGCTGCCCCCTGAAATGCCGTACCCTCGAAGGGCTCAGCTTGGGCACAGCCTCGTCCTACAGACACCGGCCCCAAAGCACCTGTTTGCCAGCACTGGCCCCTGATGGGGCCCACCTGGGCTGAAACATGGAGCAGCCCTGCCAGCGGCCAGGGGCCGGGGGGAACCCAAACATTGCTGCAGTGCTCAGTCTCATCGAAAAACCAACTCATTCTTGTCCACATGATCTTTCTGAAAATGATACACAGCAAGTAATCACCAGGGCTCTGCCCTTTCTCACTTGCACTCCCTGTACTTTATATCCCTGGCCAGGAAACACCCAGAAAAGAAAGTGAATGCTGCTGAATTCCTGGAATGCCACTGAAATCCTGTTTCTATTCAACCAACCGACCAACCAACCAACCAACCGACCGACCAACCAACCAACGAACCAACCAACCATTTATCCCCTCTGCACCCAGCACAGAATCATTTCAGACATGGCTGTGCAAGCAAGAATTCTGTACCTATCATGCCTGACTCATAAACGCTTGTTAGAACTGCAGGTGAAAAATGCTACAAAACTCATTGATTTTTGGAAAGAACTAACAGGAACGGTATTTTACTACAAAAAAAATTGAGCTAACAGCCTAATGTATAGAGTTCAGCAAGATCAGCATCAACAGAAGATAAAGGTAGCTTCTTAAGACCAGAAATTACACTTTCATTTATTAAGTGAAGCAGCAGAGGCTTCAATTCTCAATCCCAGAAAAAACAGCAAAGTAGGAGCCTTTACAGATTATTTATCAATGTGCTTAGAACAAAACATCAATAGTGAGCAAGGTAAACTTAATACCATTTTCTACCCATATATCTCAAATTTCTTCCCACGCTAATTCGGTGTGGCTGTAAGATCCCCTCACCAAGTGGCTGTCTGCAGATGGAGCTCAGGCTGCTCGCCCGGGGCTATGAGCCGGGACACGGCAAAACCCAGCCAAAGCCAACAGCCGCTGCCGAGCTTCCCAGGGATGCCAAAACTTGCTCCTGAGCATTACGGAGCTGTTTCACTTCCACGTTCTCTATTGTTCCCTCTCTGTACAATCACGTCAACCCATCAAAGCCCCGAGCTGCTGCGAGGCACACGTGAGGGAGCAAGGTAGGAACGATGGGGGCGATCCCACAGCTCCGCTGCTCGGGGCCGGGCCGCGAGAGCCTCAGGTGCGGTCCCACCGCGCTGTCCGCAGCGGCCGCACCGTGACCGCCCCGCTGGGCAGCGCGGGAGTGATGGGGGATGATGATGAGAATGATGAGAATGATGAGAATGATGAGAATGATGAGGATGACGATGATGATGAAGATGATGATGATAGTGATGCCGCCGTTCCGGACGCGCGAAGCGGTGACGCTGTGCCTGGTGGCGGGCGCAGGACAGCGGGACACCCGCACTCGCGGCCGGCGGACTGCGGCTCCTGTTGCAGGAGGGTCCCGGGTCCGCGGAGCCGCCCCTGCCCAGCCCCGGCCTGCACCTGCCGCCCGCCGCCTTCTCCTCCAGCGCGGAGAAGGCGGCTCGGCCGCTCGGCCCCGGCCCTCTCCCCCGGGCCGTTCCGGGACGCTCCGGGCCNGAACGCGGGGCCGGTGCTGCCGAGACCCCCGCCCGGACCGGGGCACACGCGGCGCTGCGGGGCCCGAGCGGAGCCGGGTCATTGTCCGGCTGCTGCCAGAACCGCACGGTAGCCCCGAGTCTCGGCTGAGAACTGTGCAGGGGGCGCGGCAGCGGCGCAGGTACCGAGCTGTCAAACCTCCAAAGCGGTGCACAGTTTGCCAGCAGGCCGCAGGTTTTTAGGGCCGTTAAGCGTCTGTGACCCGTTCCTTAACAGGGTTACGCATTACTGAGCCCAAACAGATGTCCTGAAAACTGAAACCGCTGGTTAGGAAGCAGCAATCTTGTTCATTAGCTTCCATGATAGTCAAATCGTCCATAAACCCAGTGTTTAATGGCCAGCCAATGAATAATCAATGTCTCACTTTTCATCTGAGTGTGAAAGTGAGAATAATCTAATACGCCGTGCCCCCGGTAGCGCACCAGGCCCTGGGTTCCGTTTCTATTCAGGGCTGATTTATAAGCCAATGGAAACCTGATGTAAACATATGATCAATGAGTCCCATCATTGCTAATAATAACCCCCAACCGGCACACTCCCTCATCTCCAAAGCCATCCCTTTAGGCTATTAGTTTCGTCCGGCTAATCCTCTCCACTATTCCTGCCTGCTGCTTTTACCTTGGCCATCCGTTCAGTCCGGCAGACTCAGAAGTAATTTTATACACAGCAGAGAGCGGGTGGAATTGATTTTTCGCTCAGTGCTCAGTTCCCATCTGAATAATTATCAATTTTACTGCCTCATAAAGGGAAGAGTCAAAATTTCAAATCAATTCAAAAGAGCTTCTGAGACTATAGAAACTGTGCATGAGAATAAAGGTCAAAGTTGTCAGTGACCTCAGGAGATGATGTCAGATATTAGTACCCTGAATAGTTGACATCAAAGGCACTCAATATGATATGACTAGTGCTAATGCAAATCATATTTATGCTGACTGCTGGAGACCAGCCATTAATATTTAAAAGAGTATGTGAAAGCCTGCATTCAAAATAAATATAACGTATTCCACAGAATCTGAAGTTAATAAAGACAGATCGTTGCCTAGTCATACGCTGTAAAGTGAATGATTACTGCATATTAACAGACAAAGTATTACATCAGGATTGCCACAAATGGACAGCAACCCAGACCCCAGCCTGCTGCTCTGCCCCTTCGATCACTGCACATGAGGTACAGTGTGGAGCAATCCAACAGCCCCAAACGCTGGCTGCTGCTTCCAGGAAAACTGGAACTGCTGTCAGGTGTGTAAAACACAAGAACCTGTAATATGACAAGGGAATCATCCTATTCTGGTAATGATGTCAATAATAAACACCATTAATATTCTCAGAATATAGTGCCAGGATTATATTAGCTACCATTAGTTCCTTTTCACCTTCGATTAAAACAGCAAGCAAGCGCCAATAGCAACTGGCGACTGTATGCAAGGCTTTTTACAAATGACACCCACCTAGCAGGGAAACACAAATGACCACTCTCGTCATTTACATTTAATTAATTTCTGTTTTCATTAAAAGCCTCCTGACCTGTGAAACACACCTCCTTAAATGGCAGATCTGCAACTGCATTAGGTTTCTGTAAATAAGCATTTTCAAATAGTTTAATGAGAATTTGAGGGCATGTGGCATGGAGGAAATGTGGAGATATGTAGCTATGAGCATCTTGGTCTCCCTGTAATGCACTTAGGCTGTGAAAAGCTGAGGGAGTTGAGAAGGGGCAATCTCTCCTAAGCACTACAGAGGCCACTTCCTTTTCAAAAGCATGAGATTTAATTTCTGTTATATTCACCTTTAATAGAAAAAAGTCCCACTGAGTCGTCTCCTGCAAAATAGAATATTCAAACTTGACAGCATACAGACATTCAATTTACACATTTCATTACCAAAACATGTAGTTCAATGCCAGAATTTGTTCTTCTTCCTCCTAAAATACTTTAGAGACTTTCTTTTCCATTTGTCTGTAGAAATGTATTGATGATCTCACACAGATCTTTTATCAGCAAAATTGAATACCCAGTTGTAGGATGCTGTAAAGCCAAGTACAGAGCCTACACTGTTCAGTGTGACAAAATATAACTTCAATCCTTGGTTGTTATGAGAACATGGCTGAAGGTACTCAGGGCTGCATCCCAGCGTGGGGAGATTTGTTCTGTCACTAAGTAGCCACTGCTACCTGGTGTTAGTAGAACAGGAGAATTCAGAAATACAGTAATACCCCATAGAAAAGACTGTGCATTCACCTGCTGTAGAACTTCTGGGTTCTGCTGCATGAAGTGGAGCGATCTCCGTTCATCCTGTGAAATGCCTCTACCTCTGAGAGTCTTCTTGTCTACTTTAGCTAGGTGTCTGAAGAAGCAGGTGAAAATATAGTCTAAAGTAGCACAACAGCTGGAGGAGACAATTGTGTCTGTGTAAAAAATGAAACAGTTTTGTAATTGTTTCTATAAAAAATAACTAATAATGACATTTCACAGTACTTTGAGAGCTCAAAGTTTAATCTATTTGACATTAGGCCAGGTGATAAATCAGCCAGTCTGGTCTTGACACAGGGGCTGAGCAGCTTTGAAGACTGCTTTTCCTAAGGCCCTTTTTCTGTTGGGGAACTGGTTATTCATGTTATACCATGTCATGGTAAATCTGTGTTAAGGATCCTGTAACCGCAGCAAGCCTTGTTCACCACTGTATGAGCACCATGGTCCCTCTGGAAAGCACAGGATGAGGGCTGACATTTTACTGGTATTCAGTTTCACATTCAAAAGACTGCAGATTCCTGGAAACTAAAATTCTGGTTTGATCTGCCTACTGAGAAGACAAGGTTAAACCCAATAGAGCTGTTGTCCAGGCTGTCCTCAAGAAGGGTTTCCCAGTGTTTCTCTGCCCCAAGAGATGCTTACAATCCATGTCAGGTGCCAAACACTGAACAAGGGCCATTTAAGGCAGTAAAAAGATCATCACAAATATCATCAGTTACTAACTAGTTCATTTACTAAGTAGTAATTAAAGTGGGTTAAAGTGTATTAAATACATTGAAAACAGTGTCCTGGCCTGTAGTTCTCATGCATGCTTCCCTCACCTTGCTCTGGCAAACAGTGGGGCACCTTCTCCATCTGCCACCATCTGCCACCTCCTTGACCTGGCACCCGAGGGTCTCCCTGGGCACCTGGACACAGCTGCCTGTGCTGCCTTCAGCTCCCACCCTGTACCCACTCATTTCACAGCTGCCAACACAGCCCCTGAAGCTCCTCATGAAGGCAGCAGCTAAACCTGCTGGGTGCCAAGCTTAGCCCTAACTGATACCCTCTGCAATTCCAAACATCCCACCTACATGAATGGAGTGTTGAGGGCTCCATCCTGTTGCCACTGGCTTCAGCAAGAAATTCTCTAGGCCTTTTATAGTTCACAGTATTTATTTTAGATGGGCCACTGGAGTAAGGGATGTGGGGGTTGCAAAAGGAATTAAACTGTTAAAATGTTCATTCTAAGGGAAAAGGGATTAGAAGGATCCAATTAAATGTACCTTGAATTCTTTAAACTACGCTAATTTGGAGGCCTGCCAGCCTTACAGTGTTCATTTAAACACATCCCTCTAGACACTGGAGTATTTTGATCTGTGTCTATTTAACTCCTTGAGCTCTGTGCTGACACTATTAACTCTTCACCATCTAAACCCCAACAGCATTTTGCTAATGGTGTTTTGGAAGAAACACTAAAGGGACATTTACAGCCAGAGAAGAAGGGTTCTCCTAAGGCTTGATCTTCCAAAGCAACTGGCTGGCTCAGCAGCAGGAGCTGGGAGTGATCGAACAGCTCACAAAAATAAGCTGGAGCCTCTCACCTCTGTCTCAATGGGACCCATGAGCTTCTGAGGGCTGAACTCAATGGGGCAAGAGAGCAGGATGTTGCTGGAACAGAGCTGAGTTCAAAGCTGCAAGTGTTGCCAAAGCCAAGGCCGCAGAACCTGGCACTGTTTTATTCCCAACCAAAAGAGTCCTCCGTATAAACTAGAAATGCAATTCATGGTGGAATTTAATCACCATCAATAACAACAAGGGAGAGATTTGAAAATACATATTTCATAGAAGGGTTCTGCTGTATTTCCTCACCAATGCTTAACTCTATTTCTTTTTAAATTGAATAATACAAAGTAAATCACTATCATCAGTTTACAAAACAGCAGTAGTTCTAAACATGCTGATACTGTGCAAGTAGGTATTTTACACTCGACAGTAAGTGATTTTAGCAGGACAGCAGACAGATCTACACTATCATTTGCTCATGAGAATCTGATATGAGTGTTAAGAGCTACTTAAACTTGCCCATAACTATATATCAAATATGCTTCCCTATGCTCATTTTTCCTTTTGATTGCAGACAGGGAGTGTCAAACAAACTCCCTTGAATGACTCTTTTGGGCATGTGGAACCCTGTGCTTTGCAGAACAGTGTTCTCACTAAATCTTAGTAAGACAAGCCAACCAAATAAATAGAACTAACAGGAGCAATGAGGAGCTATCAGCTCTAGGCTATGGACAGATAAATGGGTGAGAAGACAGAATAAGGATAGAATTATAAAGGAAACTGAGAAAAATGCAGTCAAACCACGCTTCTCACTTCTGGTCCACTCAGCTCCATCCCGTGTGTGAATCATTTGGATCACAAAGCAAGCAGGTTGTGTTTACGCAAACACCATGCCCAGCTCCGGGTGTGTCAGCGGGGAGCAGCAGCACTTCAGCAGCTTTGTCAGGCAAACTCAGCCCTCTGCACCTCCCTGATGGCCGGGTGGGGGCTGGGGACGGGCAGAGGACACGGATGGCAACTGTGGCATCAGTCACCAGTCCTTTGGGTTTCTCCTTTGCTAGCAGGTGTACATTTCAGATTTGGGGGCTTACCTGCACTTCTCTATCTGTGTGGTTTTGCCTCATACATGCAATTCCAACCATCCATCAGCTCACTCAAGTGCAAGTTGAGCATGTGTCTTAGAATGGGTTATATTGTTTTAGAAGAGACAGCAAGACCCCCAGAGGACTTGATGATGCCTTTTGGTCTCAGCAATTTGACAACAACCTGCTGGAGGGAAATTGTTTTTTAGCAGTTTAATGGCATTGCTGAATCTCTGCAAATTAAAAGATTTTGGTTTGGTTTTCACATAAAAGCAAAGAGAAGGAGTTAAGTGGTATTTTCTTTGTCCATCAACTACTGGACTTCTGGAGGGCAGATTTTGGCCTATTTAGGAGACTTACTCAAAGAGTTCCTTGGGAAGCAGCCCTTGAAAACAAAGGAGTCGAGGAAAGGTGTGCGCACTTCAAAACAGAGATCCTGAGGGCACAGGAACAGACTGTCCCTGTGTGCTGAAAGATGAGTCGATGAGGCAAGTGTCCAGCCTGGATAGGACAAAATGAAGTTTTGAAGGAACTTAGGAATAAAAAGCGGATGCATCATCTTTGGAAGGAGGGTCAGGTCTCTCAGGAAGGATTTAAGGGGGTTGCTAGGGTATGCAGAAAAAAATTAGAGAGGCCAAAACTCAGTTCGAACTTAATTTGCAAGCTTTTATAATGGATAATTAGAAATGTTTTTACAAGTGCATAAATGGCAAAAGGAAGGGTGAGAC
>WAAG01000567.1:0-10030 GCA_013390105.1 Tichodroma muraria
AAACTTAAGGCATCAGGGGCACCAGGGAAATCCCAGGCTGAGGCACACTAATCTCCATAAACTGCTTCCTGGGCTTGGACAAGGCCCCTCACCAAGGAAAAAACCCTGCTCAGGCCTCATCTCCGTGGTGCCAAGTAATAAGAGGCAACGGGGAGAAACTGTTTCACAGGAAGTTCTACCTGAACACTAGAAAAAAAATTCTTTGCTGAGCACTGAGTACTGGAACAGACTGCCCAGAGAGGGTGTGGAGTCTCCCTCACTGGAGATATTCAAGAATCATCTGGAAACATTCCTGTGTCGTGTGCTCTGGGATGACCCTGCTTGAGCAGGGAGGTTGGACCTGATGACCCACTGTGGTCCCTTCCTGACCCATTCTGTGATTCTGTCTTTGCTTGAGCTGACAGTGGGGAGAGAGCCCTGATGCCGGGCAATTGGGGCTTCATAATTCCGCTGAATTTTAGATCCCAGTATGCCAAATATAGAGGGAATGATGGAGAACTGCCTGTCTTCAGATATGTTTCATTTCACCTGCCACTCACAGAACCTGAAGATGGAATACAGTGAAAAGGGTACTTGAAGATTGAGTACACTTTCTTTTCAGCAGCATACTGACTGCTTTTAATGTTTGCAAAGCTTTTGGCTATAAAAGATGTATATGGCTGAGAGGTTTTCCTTGGTCTGAAGCCACTGCCACAAAGGAATTCCTCCAGACTCCTTTTCCTTCCTTACTTAGCTCCTCAGAGACTTCTGCTGTTGTCTGCTGGCAGCAGACCAAGGGGAAACAACTTCAGTTGAAGCTCCCCTTGTAGCAACAAAACACCATTGGTCAGCCACGTCTGTCAGAGCCAGCAACCTTTTGAAGCTGGCACTCTTCTAATGCCCGGCTTCACCCTGTGTTTAAGGTTCAGGTACTCAGTGTGAAGGACTCCCCTGTGGAGAGTCATTTTCTTTATTTCATCTTACTGAAAAGAAAACCTCCTGCAGCTGACAAGCCCTGAAAAAATCAGATCCATCTCAGGCCAGGCATGGGAGGTCCTGAGGTCCTATTCCTACCCTCCAGTGAGCTGCCCCTGGCAGGTGCAGAGCATTGGGAACACCAGCCTGGAGATATCCAGGTTGGGATTAGAGGCCTTGGGTTGTCCTCAGGTACCGTCCTCAGTACCAGTTGCACTGGTACTTATTCAGGGCAGTCCCTTTAAGTAAACCAGAGGTATTTTGTATTTATACCTTGGTCCAGACTGGGCTGTTGCATTGAAAGAACTTAATCTTGCTTTCACCCCTGTGGGATATTGATTTTAAGAAAATACTCTATGTTTCATTTTTCAGGGTTGCAACACAGCTTAATGGATCATATACTTAGGGATCCACTCCCATTAATTTCTAGCTTACATTCTCATTATTTAACAACATCAAAATGTCAGTGGCTTTAGCTTTTTCAATATAATTTCCTCTGAGAGAACACAAGGAAAAAAAGAAGGCAAAAAATAAGCTTTGATGTAAATAACACCATCCACATATTACCTTTGAGCATGGAGGAAGAGTTATATAAAGGCCTTTCCACTTACCTTTTCTTTGAGCAGGTTAAAACCCCCACTTGTTCTTTGATGAGTGACTTTTATTTGTTTAGTGTGACCCTTATTCCTTCCTTGTTCACAAATTTAGCAAGCATGAAGGTTTGTTGTAGTTGACATCAGTGGAATTTTATCAGCAGAAAAGCAGACAAAAATGTAAGTATTACTGACAGGAGAGGCAGTGTCTGAAAGAAAAAATATGCATTTGCTGTTACTGAAATGAAGGAAATTATACTTGTCTATTTGCAGCTATATTCCTTTGAAGCATTACAAAACCCCATGAAAATCTAGATGTTGGAGACTGTATAATCACTTAGGAAGTTAATGTGCATAAACATACATAAAATGATTGTTTGCTTTTTTCCCTGCACAGCCCTTTTACTGTATTACTGTATAAATCAGACCTACTTTACTTTTACTTGCTTAGCTTTGTACTCTTTTTAAAGCATCTCAGTGAATGAATACATATTTCTATGTATTCTAATCCTTACAGTCTTAAATTCCCAATTTATTACTGTATTTTCATAGCAAAAAAGGCCTTCCAGACATTTTTCTATGAAATATATTACTGGAGATAGGACTGGGGGATTTAATGACTCAAAATATGATTTCCAACCTGGGAAGCGCGTGACAAATCTGAGTGAAAAATGTCACGTCACAGAAGAGTAGAAGGTCTCAACAGGAGAACTGGAAACTCCTCAGCTCTGTCCTGTTGTGGTGGCAGCAGAGATAATGATGGACACAGTTCCCCGAAGCTTGGAACCTTTTCTTTCCTGCTCCTGCTGGTACCCAAGAGCATATGGCCATGGTTGTACGGATGAGATAGCTACAAGCCACAGCCATGCAGAAAACAGGGAAAATCACCCTGATCATTGGAAGCATATGGATTTAGTGAGGCTTGAAAGCTGGGCTACAGCATGCTCTGCTTGGCAGTACGTCCCTGTGTGCCTCAGAAAGGATGATCCTGCAACATAGGGATGGAAAATGATGTCTCTCCCATGCCAAACAAAGTGCTGGTTTAAAGAGAATGGGACAAACCAGAAAGTGTGGTAAGGGAGGTCCTGCCTCAGGATTATGCTCTGAATGTAGCAATATTACAGGAGAAAAAGCACAGCCAGGTTAGGGAAATGTTGCAGGGCGGAGAAGAGTCATGTGCTTACCAATTTTTTCTTCTAATTGATCAGGGATCTGTTAGGTAGCAAAGCCCTGTTTGTCTGTGCTGCACGTTGTACGCTCAGAGAGATGTTTTGCAGGCACACAGCAACTCTTGTTGCAGCAATTCCTTTGGCTGTAGTCACGTGTGGCACTGGTTCTGGATGTTCAGAAGGGGAAGTATCACCTCCCTCCCTTCACGTAAGGCAGACAGCTTGATAGGTTTTTCTTGCTGCTCTTACATCAGTCACAGTTTCCTCTGTTGGCCCCTATTTGCATTTCATTACTTATCCCAAAGCCCTGCACATGCACATTCTGCCCTCGTGGACCACGGAGGTTACAAGCATTAATGGTGCTGGGACGTAGGGACCCCACAGTGTCCAGAAGTGGTCAGTCCTACTTCCAAAAGGGGACTTCAGTGAGAATATGGGTCACAGTGGTGCTTGCCAACAGCACGATGGCTCTGCCTGTAACGTAGATGTCTAATGGGCACTGAGCTAAGACCAACAAAGTACAAGTCATACGGGCCACTGAACAGTTTCTGATGTTAATGACTTCTGATTACCACTGGCTCGAGCTGCAGCTGTATTTTATTAATACTGTGTACAGAGTGAGTAAAATTCCAGATGGAGTAGAGAGTACTTTTTCTCTTGTTTTGCCTGTAATTGCAAAAGCTGAAATTGTACTTGTAGCTGTTCTATGATTGACCTTAAACAGCACATTTGCTGTAGTGGAACATTGCAATTTGGAATGGAAATATTGCAGAGATGATCTCTATGATGCAAATAAAAATAGTGCCATGAGTGTTCAAATAAATATTTCTTTCCATTTTGTCTTTTCATTTTTATTGCTTCCCTAGGTCACTTGAAATGAAATTGTCCTTCTCAGGTCAAGCTATGGCTGCTTTGCAGACAGCAAAAGAGACAGTGCTTTAGATCATTAGAGCCCTGATATTACAGCAAACCAAATGATTTGCATTTCTGAAGGAAATGCTTTCATTTCTGAACTGTTCACCTCTTATTGATCTAAAAATGTACCTTTTTTTTTTTTTTCTTATGAAAATGCCTGCCCCCAGAATTGAAAAAATAAGACCTATTCCTAGCCTTGATGTGCTCCCTGAGAAGCTGCCCACTGCACTTCCCGTGCAAGTGTCGGTCGTGGAGGAAATGGGCTCTTTGGGCAGCGGAGCTGCACTAGGACTCGAGGGATAAAGAGGAGGGAAAGGAGGTGAAAGACTCAGCCCAGCTCAGGGGCCAGACGGGTCATTTCTGTCACAGGGACGGGGCTGCTCCTGCTCCGTCAGCTCCGGAGCCCAGGAGCTTTTTGTGGACTGGCTGCTGGCCGGCAGGGCTGCGCAGCCTCCGCAGAGCTTGAGTCTGAAGTGGATGTTTAGACCAGGCTCTCTCACGTCCCCATCTGATGGGAGATACGATTATGCCCCCACACCCTGACTCCCTCCTCTGCCGCCCTTCAGCGGGGCTGACACAGAGCAGAGGCTCAGACTGGGAACAAGAACAGCAGGTATTGGACTGGTGGCACCTGTAGGGGAGACGCCTTCACTGCATTTTCTTGCCTGAGCCTGTGCAGCGTTTTGCTTTCCTGCTAGTGAAACCTTAAGTTTCAGCTTTTATATTTTTTAGATTCTGTGCTATTTTAGTGAGTAGTTTTGGGTTTCATAAGTGCTACTAGACTCTCTTCACAGAGTAGATAGACGAAACAATTTCTTCTCTAGCTTGAGACCAAGGACAACTTTCAGGGCCAAGAACAAAAACAACAGTGAAGTGAGAAGAAAAAACAAGGAGGATGGAGCTTCATAGCCTGAAGCTGTGGCTGGACAATTTGACTCTAATATGCTAATGGACCAGAATTTATAAAAGTGTGGGACCTCGTGATTGGGGGGTTCATTTTTGTGACCATTCGGGTGCATCTTGTGTGTGGTCCAGCTGGGTTCTTGTGCTGCCCAGATGAACCCATGGAGGCCTTTTAATAAATACTTATTTTTATCCTTTTGCTCTGTCTAGTCTCTGCTCCAGGTCAGCCTCTAGCAGGCATCACTAGGTTCCCTTTGTTCCAAGAGGGAGGCATCCATGCCTCTGGGAAGAGAGTGGCTGAGGCTGAGTGCTGCCTTCGAGAAGGCTTCCCTTCCCTGGAGTGTCTTTATATGGCTCTTATTTTTTTATGACCCTTGTGGTGGCTGCCACTGGTGCTGCCAAGAGAGGCAGTGCTGGCCTGTGGAGTTGAAGTCAGGCTCAGGAGGCGAATAAGGATGCATGAAAAAAGTATATGGTAAAAGTTAATGGAAAATAATGCCTCATTGCTGAGAGGTTATTACATTTCTAAGGCATTTATGAACAAATAAAATGCACCTACAAGTGGAGAAAGAGCTTATGCTGCACCTGCCATGTTCCCCTCCCCACCTTCCAGCAATCCTCTCACTTATTAGTATTTCAACAGTGCTTTTCTTTGAAGAACAAACTGTATTTCACTAATATTCTTTCCATTCATGCTGTGGAAATGAAGCTTATTGACAGTGTTGATTTCTCAGATCTCCTCAGAGTCTTTGAAATTTGCATTAGATTATTCTAATCACTTAGCCTCGTTGTATATATTTACACGAGTACTTTTGATGTTGAAACAGATCAGGCTGTGATGAGATGTGCAGGGGGAAATATACACCCCTAAGGAAAGCAATGCTCTTTTTTTCAGACCACATCTTCAACCAGAAGTTTTCGGATAAAACAGTGGGTAAGTGCCTTTGGGACCTGAAGGAATGACTCTTAGACTGGGAAGATGGAGGGATTGGCTCTGCCTCCAGCAGCAGACAGCAGAGATGGAGTAGGGCTGTGTCCCTGCAAGAAAGAGGAAGGTGATGAGGACTCGTCCTCTTGCACCCTTTACCGCCAATATACCATGTGCTCCTGATTTCAAGAAGAAGAGATTGTCTAGCCTGAACCCATGAGGAATGACCCCATATTTACAGACACGAGGTTCTGGGGGCTGAGCAGCTGTCAAATCCCAGTTCCACTGAATTCAGCAGGAAAAGTTAAATGTCCTTCTTTGGAGACAACAAAAAGTCTGGGACTGTGGTGCAGTAGTGGTAGCTCTGACCATAACATCCAGGCAAGTCCTGCAGGACCTGTGCTCCTGTGGGCAGAAGGCAGGGTCCCTGGAAGCACTGCAGCCATAAGTTCAAGTTAATTAATTTGTTTTCAGGGCTGGCTCTGTGAGATCCAGAATGAGAGGGAACAGGAGCAGCCTTTACATAGGAAATATGACCAGGAAAAAGTGGCGGAGCAGGCCAGACAAAGGAGAAAGAGATTCTTGAGGGCTGAAGGAGATAATCTGTGTGGAAGATGCAGGATATTGCCGGCTATCTCACATGAAGTTTAGCTTCACAAAGACTGGGGATCATATTTCTATTTGCAGTTCTTGAGGTTTCGTAAAGGAAGAATATTCTGGATCATGATGCTAACTTTTTTAACAATGAAATCTGGAGAAAATAATCCATTTTAAATCCTGAAGAGTTCACTGAAGAATTTGACTCAGTGATCCTTGTGGGTTCCTTCCAACTGAGAATATTCTGTGATTTTGTGATTCTGTGATTATCTAACATATTACTCTTAAAGACTCTAAAATCCATGACAAACTCTTTGAACACAGTTTTGATTCTGTAACTTGAAATGGTGAAGTTTGTGGGTATGTACCTTAAAAAATAAAAGAGGAGCCCGGTCCAAGGATATGCACTTCTATAAACTCAGTGTCAGATGGGAGACTTTCTTACTCACACACTGAAACTGATTTGTCTGCTTAGACATGAAAATAACATATTTTGAATAAGTCTAACATTTTGAATTGTCATCAGTGAGGACAGCTTTCTCCAAAGGTTCTTTTAGCTCTCCTAATCTTGTAAACCACGTAGCATCAGCTAAAAAAAAAACAGAGAACAAAATTAAAATGTTCTGCTTTATGAGGATTCGGAAATCTAAAGAGGCTTTAAAGATAAAATTTTCAACTTCACACCTCTTTGCAAGCAAAAATTTCTAGGAGCAGTGCTTTTTCCTTCCTAGGACTACCTAAAACAGGGCAGCCAAGCCTGAGCTGGAAGAGGAGTGAGCTCATTGCCAATGCTGGATGGGCAGTGACAAAACTCTGAGAATGCAGCAGAAGGAACACCTCAGGGCTTTAATTCTGGCTGATTTATTCTGTCCTTATTCCTGACTCACAAGTTACATGCTTTGCTGCTCTGGTGAAGATGCTGTGACCCCTGTGAGACAGCGAGGGGAGAGAGAGAGGGTAATGGCCATTTCTCACCTTTAAAGGACAGGAATTTGTGAAGCAATCAGAAACACCATGAGATTCGTAACTTTTCTCCCCCACAAAATTGTGCTAGCACACACAGCAGTACCCACAGGAGGGGTTTTATTCCCAGAGGAAACAGATTTCAACAGGGCCATTTTGACTATGCCCCAGGTACCGCTTCAGCTCCACATCTGTGGAAGGAGAAATGCATTTTGGTGCCTATCCAACATTAGTAGAACTTCCCAAGATGGATGGACAGGCTCATAACATATTAAGCTTTGAGATCTAGTTCAATTTTAGGAAGCAAATTCTTTAAACAAGAATTTATGACTAGGAATGAAAATGTAACGAATGGACAAGTGCTATGAAGCAGCTTCTGAAGTTAGTTTTGCACAAGTTGTTTATTCCTAATGAGGGCACGGATAGTGCCTATGCCAAGGAAGAGTGAACGGAATGGTTCGCTTGTGAAGTCTTCAAAAGCAGTTTGTACTTATTCCTGAAATAACTTAAAGTGATAGAAAAAACTCCTCTCTTCTATTAAAAAGAAACATATGCAAAAGTGCATATTTCAGCATGCTTCCTCCCTGAGGATTTCTCAGTCTAGAAAAAAAAGGATGTTTTTTCCAATGGCTTTCAACATTCTTGTGTGTCTGCCAAGTGTTTTGCATCTGACAGTCAAATACTGCTGGTGAGAACCATCAGTTCTTTCAAGGACTTGACACTGAAGCCAATTTGTACCCCAAGTGACTATAAAAGGAGGTGACTGTAGCCATTATTTTGTTAGATTTAATCAAAACATTCCCAGAAGAGGCAGGAGAGCATGCTGGGAATTGTCTGATGAGCCTGCTGGGAGAATAATTATGTGGCTGGCTGTATGTTTGCATCATCCTTTGTAGTCCTTTCTTAGTGGGTTTTGTGTCATCCGAGCACTCAGCTTTTTGAATTAAAGAATCTTTACTGCCATTGTCCCCTTAGCTAATTCCCAGATTATGCATTCTTGAATGTGCATTCCAGGGCTTCTTCTGTATTACAGGAGATGATACAAAACAAAAACCACATTTTTCAATATTTCCATTACTTGTGATGAAATTTTCTGCACTGTAGCTGTCATTGAATTACAAAGAGTTCCCTGTTCTGATTGTAATGCTTACACAGGCATTAGGCCCATTTGTGTTTTAATCATGCTTCTTTGAGCAGGATGAATATCAACATATTCAATACCTTTACTTTTGTTAAAACTGCACATATAAGCTTTAGCAGTTTTTTTTGGTTTTTTGTTAGTGTAACAAATTACAGCCTGAAAAGCTTGAAAAGCTTTTCGAGAGCAACTTAGGTAACTGGGAAACAAAGTTCTATTAGAATTTTAATATTACTTAGCATCCTTTGGGAAAATAAATGGGTATGAGCCCCTGGAAGAGACTATGTGAAAACATTATCAAATGATCAATTCTGAGTTAAGAGGAAGGATTGAAAGCTGTGAAAGGACCCACGTTAGAACCTGCAGTTATTCAACTGACTACAAGGGGCACATCATAGCTATGAGTGCCTTTTATAGAGTAGGCAATCAAAAAACTAGCAGTAACAGCAAACCCAAGTCAGCAAAACATCCTGCTGGGAGCAGCCTGTCTGGTCCTCTCTGTCCCAGCTGCTGTTCCTGAGAAAACAGACCAGCCTCAGAGTACCCCAAGCCAGCCCCAGCCTCTGTTTTCCTCTGATGGGTGTAGCACAGGGCCTTCCAGCTCTGGGTTATGAATGCAGACAGACAGCCATGTGCCTCTAGACTTAAACACATCGAGGTGAATACAAAGGAAGGAGGAGAAAAGGAAGTAAAGGAGGTGAAAATTACCACATCAGAGCCTTTTGCTGCTGTATAGGGATATGAATGTACTGCTTGTGACTCCATTCTAATACGACTCTGCTCCTAGAGAGTTTACTACAAACTGTCTTGTTTGTGCACTTGAGGGCTTCAGAAGACTTTGTTGGAATGGAGATGGAAAGTAATTGGATCAGTGGCCAAAGCTTAAAAAAAACACATTTTCTTTCTGTGGAAAGATTATTAACATTCTCACAAAGATGACTGAATTGAAACAAGACACTCATCTTAAAAGCAATGCTACCTTTGATGAGAATCCTGCACAAAGCACAATAAAGCATAAAAGGGCCTGTGGGATCCTCTTTCCTTTTGCACGTGCTTCCCAATTGCTCTCTTGGTTAATGGGTCACCTGGGACGTGTCTTATTTCCAGCAGCTGAAGTAGGGCATCTTAGAAGGACAGGAGGGATGCACAGATTTCCTAAAAGACATGCTGGCTCTGTAACCAGTTCCTTGAAGGGGGAAATCACTCCATATCTCCTAACCCTTGTGTTCACTTGCACTGCAGGAATATAACTTGACCCACCAGCCAGAATCAGCCTCAGCAACATGCTCCTGATGGAAGTTAGCACTGGGGAAAAATCCCAAGATATTACTTTATGGACAGTGAAGAAATGATAGCTTTATGTAGAGAAAGTTGCTTTTCTTCGTTCCATTAATTTGAAGTTTGACTTAACTCTGAAACCTGAGGATTTATATACCTTTTAAGTGTTTAGTAAATTATGGTAATCCATATCTTTCTGAATGCTGAATGTCTGTCAGAGGTCAATTGTGTGTTTTGTGATCCTTGTGTGATTATTTTCTCCTACATTTTTAATACCTGATCTTTTGACCTTCCTTTTATTTTATTTTCCATTAACAAACCCATTCTAGCTCAGCCTACACTATTTAAAAGTAAATTTCATTATAATTTATCTAACTTCCTTTATGTTGAAGCAAGGCTTACTGATCTTCAAATTACAGTGATTTTAATTTAAAAATCTCTCCCAAAGTACAGTAAAAAGAAACTCTAAAGTCCTCTCATAAATAATAGCTAGCCATAGCAGGATTTCAAAGAAATGTTTGGTGGTTGAAACAAGGATAAATAGCCTGGGAGGAGTACAGCGAGATTATCTGACCAGTCCAATGAAATTCCA